>JASUUI010000190.1:0-27879 GCA_030444775.1 Atalantia buxifolia | reverse complement strand
TAGAAATCGGCGTTGCCCCATCCTCGGTCCCGGTCAAAGCGGAACCCATAATCGCAGCCCGGATCATGAGTTCACGGCCCCCTCATTGCCCGGCCATAAAACTTGCCCATTTTTGGGGCAGCAGGGAAAATCGTGCGTTCGGTCATAAACTTGCCCATTTTTTAGCCGTAAAACCATGAGGCTCCCAACCCCCATCGCGTTGCCCCCCCTCACGGTCCCGCCCGGTCCAAACGGAACAATCGCAGCCCCGTATCATGAGTTTTCGGCCCCCTCATTGCCCGACCATAAAACTTGCCCATTTTTCGGCCGTAAAACCGTCCGCCGGCCGTGTGCTATATCACACCCGGGCCCCACCGGGCCGCGCCCAGTAGCGACCCGGGCCGGCCATAAACCCCAGCCCATTTTTCAGTAAAACGCCCCAGGGACCCCAACGGCCACCGACCGCCCCCCGGGGTCAGCGACTGGAAAATCGGGCGTTCGGCCATAAACTTGCCCATTTTTCAGCGGTAAAACCACCGACACCCAACCCCCCCATCGCGTTGCCCCCCGGCTCAGGTCAGTCCGTCCCAAAGCGGAACCGCAATCGCGACCCGGATCATGAGTTCTGCCCCCTCTTTGGGGCCATAAAACTTGCCCATTTTATAGCCCATCCGCCCGGCCGTGTGCTATAGCCCCCGCCCGGGCCCCGACCGGGCCGGGACCACCCGCAGCGCCCCACCGACCCAGGCCGCCCCAGGGGGCAGAAAATGGAAAATCGGGCGTTCGGCCATAAACTTGCCCATTTTTTAGTAGTAAAACCGGGGCTCCCAACCCCCCATCGCGTTGCCCCCGCCTCACGGTCCCCGCCGGTCCAAAGCGAGAACCCCGCAATCGCAGACCCGGATCATGAGTTCGGCCCCCTCATTGCCGGCCATAAAACTTGCCCATTTTTCGTAGTAAAACCGTCCCGTGTGCTATAGCCCAACCCCCCTTCGTCCCCCCCCGCCTCGCCCGGCCCGCCGGGCGTCTCAGGCGCCCAAGCGCCCAGCCGCCATGGGCCGCCCCCTCGGGCCCGAGCAGGAAAATCGGGCGTTCGACCATAAACTTGCCCATTTTTCGGTGTAAAAAACCACCCGGCTCCCAACCCCCATCGCGTTGCCCCCGCCTCACGGTCCGCCCGGTCCAAAGCGGAACCAATCGCAGCCGGATCATGAGTTCTGGCCCCCTCATTGCCCGACCATAAAACTTGCCCATTTTCGGTAGTAAAACGTCCGGGTGTCTATAGCCCACCGGACCCAGTCGGGGCCCATTTTTAGGACAGGCCCAACCCCCCATCGCGTTGCCCCCGCCTCCCGGTCCCCATTGGTCAAAGCGGAACCATGGGGGCCGCGCGCCCGGATCAATTCGGCCCCCTCGGCCATAAAACTTGCCCATTTTTAGGCCGTAAAACCGGGCCCATTCGACCATAAACCCCCCAGCCTCACGGTCCGGGTCAAAGCGGAACCCGGGCAGCCCGATCATGCGTTCCCCCCCCCCTTTGTCCGGGCCCACCGCCCCAAGCCCGGCCCCCCCCACCGACCAGTCGACCCCCCAGCCGCCCCAGCGGGAAAATCGGGCGTTCGGCCATAAACTTGCCCATTTTCGGCCGTAAAACCGCTGGCTCCCAACCCCCCCATCGCGTTGCACCCGCCTCACGGTCCCTTGGTCCAAACGGAACCCAATCGCAGCCCCGGATCATGAGTTACGGCCCCCTCATTGCCGGCCATAAAACTTGCCCATTTTTGTAAAGCCCCCAGACCGTGTGCTATAGCCCACCGGGCCCCATTTTATGGGTTGCGCCCGCCCCGACCCCGACCCGACCTCCCCCGGGGCCCGGCGCCCCGAGGGGACCCCCGCCGACCACCGACCGCCCCCGGGGCCGAAAAGGAAAATCGGGCGTTCGACCATAAACTTGCCCATTTTTGGGCCGTAAAACCGCCGGCTCCCAACCCCCATCGCGTTGCCCCCGCCTCACGGTCCCGCCGGTCCAAGCGGAACATAATCGCAGCCGGATCATGAGTTCGGCCCCCTCATTGCCCCATAAAACTTGCCCATTTTTTCGGTAGTAAAACCGTCCCCCAGTCGTGTGCTATAGCCCACCGGGCCCCAGCCCCAGGGCCGCCCCGCCCGACCTGACCCGGGCCTCCCCAGCCGGGGACCCCCCAGGACCCCCCCGACCACCGACCCGCCCCAGAGGGGAAAAATGGGAAAATCGGGCGTTCGGCCATAAACTTGCCCATTTTTCGCGTAAAACCGCGGCTCCCAACCCCCCCATCGCGTTGCCCCCGCCTCACGGTCCCCGGTCCAAACGGAACCAATCGCAGCCCCGGATCATGAGTTCGGCCCCCTCATTGCCGGCCATAAAACTTGCCCATTTTTCGAAAAGTAAAACCGTCCGCCCGGCCGTGTGCTATAGCCCACCGGGCCCCAGCCGGGCCCCCGCCGACCCGGCCGCCCCCCGCGGACCAGCGCCCCCCGGGACCCCCCGGGCCCACCGACCCAGAGCCCCCAGGGAAAAGGGAAAATCGGGCGTTCGGCCATAAACTTGCCCATTTTTGGTAGTAAAACCGCCGGCTCCCAACCCCCCATCGCGTTGCCCCCTCCTCACGGTCCCCCGGTCCAAAGCGGAACCGCAATCGCAGCCGGATCATGAGTTCGGCCCCCTCATTGCCCGGCCATAAAACTTGCCCATTTTTGGTAAAACCCCACTTGCCGTGTGCTATAGCCCCCACCCGCCCCCGCGCCCCGCCCGACCCTCCCCGCCGGGGACCGCCCCACCCCAGGGCCCCGACCCCCCGGCCCGCCCCGCCCCGGGGCCCCGAGCCCGGGAAAATCGGGCGTTCGGCCATAAACTTGCCCATTTTTGGCCGTAAAACCGCCGGCTCCCAACCCCCATCGCGTTGCCCCCGCCTCACGGTCCCACGGTCCAAACGGAACCGCAATCGCAGCCACGGATCATGAGTTATGGCCCCCTCATTGCCCGGCCATAAAACTTGCCCATTTTTCGGTAAAAACCGTCCCGGCCGTGTGCTATAGCCCACCGGGCCCCCAGCCCGTGGCCGCCCCCGCCCGACCCGGCCGCCCCCCATTTTTTAGGGGCCAGCGCCCCCGGGACCCCCGGCCCACCGACCGCCCAGGGGCAGCCCAGGAAAATCGGGCGTTCGGCCCATAAACTTGCCCATTTTTGGTAGTAAAACCGCCCGGCTCCCAACCCCCATCGCGTTGCCCCCGCCTCACGGTCCGCCGGTCCAAGGAACCGCAATCGCAGCCGGATCATGAGTTCGGCCCCCTCTTGCCGGCCATAAAACTTGCCCATTTTTGGTAAAACCGTCCGCCCGGCCGTGTGCTATAGCCCACCAGGGCCCCAGCCGGCCAGCCCCCCCCCCCCTTGACCGGCCTCCCCCTCCAGGGGCCCAGGCGCCCCCGGGGCCCCCCGACCACCGCCCGCCCAGGGGCCCAGAAAACAGGGGAAAAATCGGGCGTTCGGCCATAAACTTGCCCATTTTTCGGCCGTAAAACCGCCGGCTCCCAACCCCCATCGCGTTGCCCCCGCCTCACGGTCCCCGGTCAAGCGGAACCGCAATCGCAGCCGGATCATGAGTTACGGCCCCCTCTTTGGGGCCATAAAACTTGCCCATTTTTATAGTAAAACCGTCCGCCCCCCGTGTGCTATAGCCCACCGGGCCCCCGGCCGAGCCGCCCCCCGCCCCGGCCAGCCGCCCCCCGGGACCCCCCCGAGGACCCCGCCCGACCACCGACCGCCCCCGGGGGGCAGCGGGAAAATCGGGCGTTCGGCCATAAACTTGCCCATTTTTGGTAGTAAAACCATGGCTCCCAACCCCCCATCGCGTTGCCCCCGCCTCACGGTCACCGCCGGTCAAGCGGAACCGCAATCGCAGCCCCGGATCATGATTCACGGCCCCCTCTTTGCCGGTAAAACTTGCCCATTTTTGCGCGTCCGCCCGGCCGTGTGCTATAGCCCACCCGGGCCGCGCCCGCCCGGCCCCTACCGGCCTCCCCCACCGGGGACCGACGCCCCCCGAGGGCCCCCCGCCGGCCAACGACCGCCCCCCCGAGGGGCCGAAGACGGGAAAATCGGGCGTTCGGCAATAAAATTGCCCATTTTTCGGCCGTAAAACCGCCGGCTCCCAACCCCACCATCGCGTTGCCCCCCGCCTTACGGTCCCGCCGGTCCAAACGGAACCGCAATTGCAGCCCCGAATCGTGAGTTACGGCCCCCTCATTGCCCGGCCATAAAACTTGCCCATTTTTAGTAGTAAAACCCCGCCCGTGTCGTGTGCTATAGCCCACCGGGCCCCAGCCGCCCCCCCGCCCCCCCCCACCCCCCCCCCCCCGCGCCCAGCGCCCCCGGGACCCCGCCCACCACCGCCCCCCAGGGGGCCGAGCCACGAGGAAAATCGGGCGTTCGTCCATAAACTTGCCCATTTTTCGGCCGTAAAACCACCGGCTCCCAACCCCCCCATCGCGTTGCCCCCAGCCTCACGGTCCCGCCGGTCCAAACGGAACCGCAATCGCAGCCCCGGATCATGAGTTACGGCCCCCTCTTTGGGGCCGGCCATAAAACATGCCCATTTTTCGGCTGTAAAACCGTCCGCCGGCCGTGTGCTATAGCCCACCGGGCCCCGCCGGGCCGCCCCCGACCCGACCGGCCCCCGCCAGCAGGGACCAAGCCCCAGGGCCCCATGCAGACCCACGACCGCCCCCCAGGGGCCAAAGGGAAAATCGGGCGTTCGGCCATAAACTTGCCCATTTTTCGGCTGTAAAACCGCGGCTCCCAACCCCCATCGCGTTGCCCCCGCCTCACGGTCCCCGGTCCAAAGCGGAACCGCAATCGCAGCCCCGGATCATGAGTTCTGGCCCCCTCATTGCCGGCCATAAAACTTGCCCATTTTGGTAGTAAAACATCCGTCACTTGTGCCCCACCCCCTCCCCCCCCGTGTGCTATAGCCCACCCAGGGCCCCCGACCGCCCATAAAACTTGCCCGGGAAAATCGGGCGTTCGACCATAAACTTGCCCATTTTTCCCAAACCGGGCTCCCAACCCCCCATCGCGTTGCCCCCGCCTCACGGCGTGCCCGCCGAACCGCAATCGGGCCCCGGATCATGAGTTCAGCCCCCTCGGGCGTTCGGCCATAAACTTGCCCATTTTTAGCCGTAAAACCGTCATAAAACCGGCTCCCAACCCCCATCGCGTTGCCCCCGCCTCACGGTCCCGCCGGTCCAAAGCGGAACCGCAATCGCAGCCGGATCATGAGTTCACGGCCCCCTCATTGCCGGCCATAAAACTTGCCCATTTTTAGTAGTAAAACCGTCCGCCGGCCGTTTGTTATAGCCCACCCGGGCCCCCAAAGCAGAAGCCGCGCCCCCATCGCAGCCCCCCCCTCGGGCCCAGGCCATAAACCCCCAGGGGAAGCCCCACCCCGGTCCCCAGCGGCCCCCCACCGACCGCCCCCAGGGGGATCCAGCGCGGGAAAATCGGGCGTTCGGCCATAAACTTGCCCATTTTTCGGCCGTAAAACCGCCGGCTCCCAACCCCCCCATCGCGTTGCCCCCCGCCTCACGGTCCCGCGGCCCAAACGGAACCGCAATCGCAGCCCCGGATCATGAGTTACGGCCCCCTCATTGCCCGGCCATAAAACTTGCCCATTTTTAGACCGTAAAACAGATCGCCGGCCGTGTGCTATAGCCCACCCGGGTCCCCATGCCCGCCAGCCGCCCGCCCCGAGCCCCAGGGCCCGCCCCAGGGACCGGCGCCCCCAAGGGCCCCCCCCGACCATGACCGCCCCCAGGGGCCAGCAGGAAAATCGGGCGTTCGGCCATAAACTTGCCCATTTTTCGGCCGCAAAACCGCCGGCTCCCAACCCCCCCATCGCGTTGCCCCCCGCCTCACGGTCCCGCCGGTCTAAACGGAACCATAATCGCAGCCTCGGATCCTGATTCGGCCCCCTCATTGCCGACCATAAAACTTGCCCATTTTGGTAGTAAAACCGTCCGCCCGGCCGTGTGCTATAGCCCACCGGGCCCCCAGAGGCCCCGTCCCACCACCCAACCGGCCTCCCCCCCAGGGACCAGCCGCCCCGAGGGCCCCATGCCGGCCACCGACCGCCCCCCGAGGGGAAAATGGGAAAATCGGGCGTTCGGCCATAAACTTGCCCATTTTCGGCCGTAAAACCGCCGGCTCCCAACCCCCCATCGCGTTGCCCCCGCCTCACGGTCCCGCCCAGTCCAAAGCGGAACCGCAAATCGCGCCCCGGATCATGAGTTCGGCCCCCTCATTGCCCAGGCCATAAAACTTGCCCATTTTTTAGTAAAAGCGTTTCCCGTCCGCCGCCGTGTGCTATAGCCCACCGGGCCCCAGCCCCCTCCGACCCGCCCGACCCCACCCCTCCCCCTCAGGCCTCGCCCCGGGACCCCGCCCGGGGCCCGACCGCCCCCCCAGGGGCAGCGGGAAAATCGGGCGTTCGGCCATAAACTTGCCCATTTTTCGGCCGTAAAACCCCGTTTGGCTCCCAACCCCCCATCGCGTTGCCCCGCCTCACGGTCCGCCCGGTCCCAAGCGGAACCGCAATCGCGGCCGGATCATGAGTTACGGCCCCCTCATTGCCGGCCATAAAACTTGCCCATTTTTAGGCCGTAAAAACCGTCGATCGGCCGTGTGCTATAGCCCACCGACCCGGCGTGACCGGCCCATGACCCGGCCTCCCGACCCCGGCCCCCCGGAGCCACCCGAGGGGCCGCCCGGGAAAATCGGGCGTTCGGCCATAAACTTGCCCATTTTTGACGTAAAACTCATGCTCCCAACCCCCATCGCGTTGCCCCCGCCTCACGGTCCCCGGTCCAAGCATCCGCAATCGCAGCCCCGGATCATGGCGTTACGGCCCCCTCTTTGAGCAGCCATAAAAAGCCCATGCCCATTTTATGGCCGTTCGCCCCGATCCCCGTTTGGCCGCCACTCCATAAGGGCCCCGGGGCTATAAATCGGGCCGCCCCGGCCCCCCATTTTCCGGGACCGCCCAGGCCGTGTCTCATGATCGGGGCCTCCGATTCCGTTCCCCGAGTCCCCGCGGAAAATCCCGCCGGGCGGATGGGGCCATAAACTTGCCCATTTTGAGCAGCCGGCGGTTCAAGTTTATGGCGTTCCCCGCCCCAACCCCCATCCCCCAGCCTCACGGGCCGGTCCCTCGGGTCCAAAGCGGAACCCAATGAGCCGGCCCGCCCATGAGTTACGGCCCCCTCATTGCCCGGCCATAAACTTGCCCATTTTTGAGTGTCTCATGATGCCAGGCCTCCGATTCCCGTTCGTTCCCCAGCCATCAGGAGCCGGGATAGGGCCCCGTCAGCCCCCATTGACGCCCATCGCCGCCCCCGTTCCCCCAGCCAACCATTCTCCCATTTTGATCGGGGCCTCAATTCCCACGTTAGTTTCGTCCCATTCGTCCATCCCCCCAGGAGCCCCCATGGGGCGTGGGCCCCGGTTTGAGCTGCCCCAGCGGCCAAGTTTATGGCCGTTCGCTGCCCCCTCTTTGCCCTCCACTCAAACCCCGTGGGCTATCAAACCGCCCGGCCCCAATGCAGGGCCGTGTCTCATGATCGGGGCCTCGATTCCCGTTCCGTTTTTTTGTCCCATCATCATCCGCCGAGGCTTCGGGATGGGGCGTGGCCCGCCCCGGTTTGAGCAGCAAAAGCGGCCAAGTTTATGGCGTTCGCCCGATTCCCCGTTTGGGCCTTTGGGCCGTAAGGCCCAGGCCCCCCAGGCTATGCCCCCGCCCCAAGCGGTCAAAGCCGGCCAGGCCCCCGTGGGCTATAGCACACCGCCCTCATTGGCCCGTGTCTCATGATCGGGGCCTCGATTCCCGTTCCGTTTCGTCCCACGGAGCCATCCGCCCGAGGGAGCTTCGGGATGGGGCGTGGCGGCCCCGGTTTGAGCGCAAACGGCCAAGTTTATGGCCGTTCGCCCGATTCCCCGTTTGGAGCCACTCCAAGCCCCCGGCCGCCGGGCGGCGCCCAGGGCTGCCATGCCCCGGCCCGGACGGTCGGTCGCTGCCCCCGGCAAGGCCCCGGCCGGGGCCGTGGGCTATAGCACACCGCCCGAGGGCCCAGCCAACCAAGGCCGTGTCTCATGATCGGGGCCTCGATTCCCGTTCCGTTTCGTCCCACGAGGCCATCCCCGAGGGCTTCGGGATGGGGCGTGGCCCGGCCCCCGGTTTGAAGCCAGCAGCCAAGTTTATGGCCGTTCGCCCGATTCCCGTTTGGGCCACTCCAAGGCCCGTGGGCTGTAGCACCCGCCCCGGGCCCCAACGCGAGCGCCCGTGTCTCATGATAGAGGCCTCCGATTCCCGTTCCGTTTCGTCCCACGGGGCCATCCGCCCGGGGGCTTCGGGATGGGGGCGAGGCCGGCCCCCAGTTTGAACGCCGAAAAATGGCCAAGTTTATGGCAGATCGCCCGATTCCCCCGTTTCGGGCACTCCAAGGCAGCCCCCGGCCGCGCGCCGGCGGGCCCCAGGCTGCGGCCCCGGCCCAGTTCGGTCGGTCGCTGCCGGGCGGGCAAGGCCCCGCCGGGGCCCCGTGGGCTATAGCACACCCCCCAGGCCCAGGGGCCAACGCCAGAGCCGTGTCTCATGATCGGGCCCTCGATTCCCTTTCCGTTTCTCCCACGAGGGCCATCCGCCCGGGTGCTTCGGGATGGGCGCGTGGCCGGCCCCCGGTTTGAACGCCGAAAAACGGCCAAGTTTATGACCGTTCGCCCGATTCCCCCGTTTCGGGCCACTCCAAGGCCCCCGGGCTATAGCACACCGCCGCCCGGCCAGGGGCCAACGCGAGCCGTGTCTCATGATCGGGGCCTCGATTCCCGTTCCGTTTCGTCCCACGGGCCATCCGCCCGAGGGCCGGGATGGGGCGTGGCCGGCCCCGGTTTGAGCAGCAAAGCCCAAGTTTATGGCCGTTCGCCGATTCCGTTTCCCTCCAAAACCGTTTGGGCCACTCCACCCCCCCCGGTGGGCTGCCGGGCGCCAAGGCCAAGCCCCGCCCAGGGGCTATAGCACACCGCCAGCCGGGGCCAACGCCCGAAGGCCGTGTCTCATGATCGGGGTCTCCGATTCCCGTTCCGTTTCATCCCACGGGGCCATCCGCCCGGGTGCTTCGGGATGGGCGCGTGGCCGGCCCCGGTTTGAGCAGCAGCAAAATGCCAAGTTTATGGCCGTTCGCCCGATTCCCCGTTTGGGCCACTCCAAAACCGCCGGCGGGCCCGGCTGCCGGCCCCGGCCCGAAGTGGGCTGCCCGGCACCCGCCCGGGCCGTGGGCCATAGCAACCGCCCCCAACGAGGCCAACCGTGTCTCATGATCGGGGCCTCGATTCCCGTTCCGTTTCGTCCCACGAGCCATCCGCCGTGGGCTTCGGGATGGGGCGTGGCCGGCCCCGGTTTGAGCAGGCAAAAAGCGCCAAGTTTATGGCCGTTCGCCCGATTCCCCCGTTTCGGGCCACTCCAAGGCCCCCGTGGGCTATAGCACACCGCCCCGACCGGGGCCAACGCAGGGGCCGTGTCTCATGATCGGGGCCTCCGATTCCCGTTCCGTTTCGTTCCACGGGGCCATCCGCCCGTGGGCTTCGGGATGGGCGCGTGGCCGGCCCCCGGTTTGAGCAGCCGCGCCAAGTTTATGGCCGTTCGCCCGATTCCCCGTTTGGGCCCTCCAAAGGCCGGGGCCGTGGGCGATAGCACACCGCCCGCCGGCGGCCAACGCCAGGCCGTGTCTCATGATCGGGGCCTCCGATTCCGTTCGTTTCGTCCCACGTGCCATCCGCCCGAGGGCTTGGGATGGGGCGTGGCGACCCGTTTTGAAGCCAAAAAAAGGTCAAGTTTATGGCCCGTTCGCCGTTTCCCGTTTGGCCACTCCAGCCCCGTGGGCTGTAGCACCGCCCGCCAGGGCCAACGCAGCTCCGTGTCTCATGATCGGGGCCTCCGATTCCGTTCCGTTTCGTCCCACGGCATCCGCGAGGGCTTCGGGATGGGCGTGGCGGCCCCGGTTTGAAGCGCGAAAAATGGCCAAGTTTATGGCCGTTCGCCCGATTCCGTTTGGGCCACTCAAAGGGCCGTGGGGCTATAGCCCACCGCCCGAGCCGGGGCCAAGCGCGCCCGTGTCTCATGATCGGGGCCTCCGATTCCGTTCCGTTTCGTCCCAGGCCCATCCGCCGTGGGCTTCGGGATGGGCGTGGCCAACCCGGTTTGAGCAGCCGCGCCCAAGTTTATGGCCGTTCGCCCGCCCCCGTTTGGGAGCCCTCCAAGTTTTTGGCCCGGCGCCCGGGCCCCAGTTCCCCGGCGTGAGCGGTAGGTCGCTGCCGGCCCCGCAAGGCCACTCCAAGGCCGTGGGCTATAGCACACCGCCCCGACCGGGGCCAACGCAAGGGCCGTGTCTCATGATCGGGGCCTCCGATTCACGTTCCGTTTCGTCCCACGGGCCATCCGCCACGAGGGCTTCGGGATGGGGCGTGGCCCGCCCCGGTTTGAGCAGCCGAAAAGCAGCCAAGTTTATGGCCGTTCGCCCGATTCCCCGTTTCGGGCCACTCCAAGGCCCCGTGGGCTGTAGCCCCGCCGCCCGTGGGCTGATAGCCCCCGACAGGGGCCAACGCGAGCCGTGTCTCATGATCGGGGCCTCGATTCCGTTCCGTTTCGTCCCACGGGCCATCCGCCCGAGGGCTTCGGGATGGGGCGTGGCCGGCCCGGTTTGAACAGCAGCAGCCAAGTTTATGGCCGTTCGCCCGATTCCCCGTTTGGGCCACTCCAAGGCCGCCGTGGGCTGCCAGCACACCGCCCGGCCAGGGGCCAACGCGAGCCGTGTCTCATGATCGGGGCCTCGATTCCCGTTCCGTTTCGTTCCACGGGGCCATCCGCCCGTGGGCTTCGGGATGGGCGCGTGGCCGGCCCCGGTTTGAGCAGCCAGCAGCCAAGTTTATGGCCGTTCGCCCGATTCCCCGTTTGGGCCACTCCAAGGCCGCCGTGGGCTGTAGCACACCGCCCGGCCGGGGCCAATGCGAGCCCGTGTCTCATGATCGGGGCCTCGATTCCCGTTCCGTTTCGTCCCACGGGCCATCCGCCCGAGGGCTTCGGGATGGGCGTGGCGGCCCCGGTTTGAGCAGCCTCAAAAACGCAGCCAAGTTTATGGCAGTTCGCTCGATTTCCCCGTTTCGGGCCAATCCAAGGCCGGTTGGCGCCCGGCGGGGGCTCCCCGGGGCTGCCGGCCCCCGGCGGAAGCGGTCGGTCGCTGCCGGGAGGGCAAGGCCCCCGGCCGGGGCCCCGTGGGTATAGCACACCGCCCCGACCGGGGCCAACGCAGGCGCCGTGTCTCATGATCGGGGCCTCCGATTCCCGTTCCGTTTCGTCCCCACGAGCCATCCGCCACGAGGGCTTCGGGATGGGCGTGGCGGCCCCGGTTTGAACGCAAAAAGCGGCCAAGTTTATGGCCGTTCGCCCTATTCCCCCGTTTCGGGCCACTCCAAGGCCGCCGTAGGCTGTAGCACACCGCCCGGCCGGGGCCCAACGCCGAGCGCCGTGTCTCATGATCGGGGCCTCGATTCCCGTTCCGTTTCGTCCCAGGCCATCCGCCCGAGGGTTTCGGGATGGGCGTGGCCGGCCCCGTTTGAGCAGCCAAGCCAAAGTTTATGGCCGTTCGTCCGATTCCCCCATTTCGGGATACTCCAAGGCCCAGGCCGGTGCCGGCGGCCCCCTCAGGGCTCTGCCCCCGGCGGAAGCAGTCGGTCGCGGCCGGGCGGGCAAGGCCCCCGGCCGGGGCCCCCGTGGGCTATAGCACACCGCCCCGACCGGGGCCAACGCAAGGGCCGTGTCTCATGATCGGGGCCTCCGATTCCCGTTCCGTTTCGTCCCACGGGGCCATCCGCCCGAGGGCTTCGGGATGGGGGCGTGGCCGGCCCCCGGTTTATGGCCTTGAACCACTCTAGAAAAGGTTCCCTTTCTTGCTCGAATGGAGTCTACATGTGGGGGATGTTGCCTTAATATTTTGAAAATGAGATACGAACCTTCTGCTGTAGCTTGAACCCTTGACATGGAGGTCAAAAAAACAAATAATGTTTCAAACCCACCGTTTAGCCACCCTAAAATCTGGTGGCCATGGGTACAAATATTTTTTAAATGGAAAAGTAAGATCGAAATTAATTATAAATCCAATAATTAACAATTTCAAATCAGAATTGGACATTTAAGTTGCTGCTTTCTGTGGTCGAATAAAAATTAAAATGTCTTATGGTAAAAAAAAATTAGGGTTAAAAAATTTATGATACAAAAAATTGGTCAAAACATAAAAAAAATGCAAAATTAAGTGTCGAAAGAGCCCCCCGGTTTGAACGCCGAAAAACAGCAAAGTTTATGGCCGTTCGCCCGATTCCCCCGTTTCGGGCCACTCCAAGGCCGGCCGGGGGCTATAGCACACCGCCCCGACCGGGGCCAACGCAGGGGCCGTGTCTCATGATCGGGGCCTCCGATTCCCGTTCCGTTTCGTCCCACGGAGCCATCCGCCCGAGGGCTTCGGGATGGGGGCGTGGCCGGCCCCCGGTTTGAGCGCCGAAAAACGGCCAAGTTTATGGCCGTTCGCCCGATTCCCCCGTTTCGGGCCACTCCAAGGCTGGCCGGCGCCCGGCGGGGGCCCCCCGGGGCTGCTAGCCCCCGGCTGAAGCGGTCGGTCGCTGCCGGGCGGGCAAGGCCCCCGGCCGGGGCCCCCGTGGGCTATAGCACACCGCCCCGACCGGGGCCAACGCAGGGGCCGTGTCTCATGATCGGGGCCTCCGATTCCCGTTCCGTTTCGTCCCACGGGGCCATCCGCCCGAGGGCTTCGGGATGGGGGCGTGGCCGGCCCCCGGTTTGAACGCCGAAAAACGGTCAAGTTTATGGCCGTTCGCCCGATTCCCCCGTTTTGGGCCACTCCAAGGCCGGCCGGGGGCTATAGCACACCGCCCCGACCGGGGCCAACGCAGGGGCCGTGTCTCATGATCGGGGCCTCCGATTCCCGTTCCGTTTCGTCCCACGGAGCCATCCGCCCGAGGGCTTCGGGATGGGGGCGTGGCCGGCCCCCGGTTTGAGCGCCGAAAAACGGCCAAGTTTATGGCCGTTCGCCCGATTCCCCCGTTTCGGGCCACTCCAAGGCCGCCGTGGGCTGTAGCACACCGCCCCGACCGGGGCCAACGCAGGCGCCGTGTCTCATGATCGGGGCCTCCGATTCCCGTTCCGTTTCGTCCCACAAGGCAATCCGCACGAGGGTTTCGGGATGGGGGCGTGGCCGGCCCCCGGTTTGAACGCCGAAAAACGGCCAAGTTTATTGCTGTTCGCCCGATTCCCCCGTTTCGGGCCACTCCAAGGCCGCCGTGGGCTGTAGCACACCGCCCGAAGGCCCTGGCCGGGCCCCGGGCCAACGCAGGCGCCGTGTCTCATGATCGGGGCCTCCGATTCCCGTTCCGTTTCGTCCCACGAGGCCATCCGCACGAGGGCTTCGGGATGGGGGCGTGGCCGGCCCCCGGTTTGAACGCCGAAAAACGGTCAAGTTTATGGCCGTTCGCCCGATTCCCCCGTTTCGGGCCACTCCAAGGCCGGCCGGGGGCTATAGCACACCGCCCCGACCGGGGCCAACGCAGGGGCCGTGTCTCATGATCGGGGCCTCCGATTCCCGTTCCGTTTCGTCCCACGGAGCCATCCGCCCGAGGGCTTCGGGATGGGGGCGTGGCCGGCCCCCGGTTTGAACGCCGAAAAACGGCCAAGTTTATGGCCGTTCGCCCGATTCCCCCGTTTCGGGCCACTCCAAGGCCGGCCGGGGGCTATAGCACACCGCCCCGACCGGGGCCAACGCAGGCGCCGTGTCTCATGATCGGGGCCTCCGATTCCCGTTCCGTTTCGTCCCACGGGGCCATCCGCCCGAGGGCTTCGGGATGGGGGCGTGGCCGGCCCCCGGTTTGAACGCCGAAAAACGGCCAAGTTTATTGCTGTTCGCCCGATTCCCCCGTTTCGGGCCACTCCAAGGCCGCCGTGGGCTGTAGCACACAACCCCGACCGGGGCCAACGCGCCCGTGTCTCATGATCGGGGCCTCGATTCCCGTTCCGTTTCGTCCCACGGGCCATCCACGAGGGGGCTTCGGGATGGGGCGTGGCCCGCCCCGGTTTGAATGCAAAAACGCAGCCAAGTTTATGGCCGTTCGCCCGATTCCCCGTTTTGGGCCACTCCAAGGCCCGTGGGCTGCCTGCGCACACCGCCCCGACCGGGGCCAACGCAGGGGCCGTGTCTCATGATCGGGTCCTCTGATTCCCGTTCCGTTTCGTCCCACGGGGCCATCCGCCCAGGGGCTTCGGGATGGGCGCGTGGCCGGCCCCAGGTTTGAACGCCGAAAAACGGCCAAGTTTATGGCCGTTCGCCCGATTCCCTCGTTTCGGGCCATTCAAGGCCGGCCCAAGCTTCTGCTATAGCACACCGCCCGGGGGGGCAACGCGAGGCCGTGTCTCATGATCGGGGCCTCCGATTCCCGTTCCGTTTCGTCCCACGGCCATCCGCCCGAGGGCTTCGGGATGGGGCGTGGCGGCCCCAGTTTGAGCGCCAAAACGGCCAAGTTTATGGCCGTTCGCCCGGCCCCGTTTTGGGCCACTCCAAGGCCGTGGGCTGTAGCACCCCACCCCGACCGGGGCCAACGCAGGGGCCGTGTCTCATGATCGGGGCCTCCGATTCCCGTTCCGTTTCGTCCCACGGAGCCATCCGCCCGAGGGCTTCGGGATGGGGGCGTGGCCGGCCCCCGGTTTGAACGCCGAAAAACGGCCAAGTTTATGGCCGTTCGCCCGATTCCCCCGTTTCGGGCCACTCCAAGGCCGCCGTGGGCTGTAGCACACCGCCGGCCAAGGGCCAACGCAGGCGCCGTGTCTCATGATCGGGGCCTCCGATTCCCGTTCCGTTTCGTCCCACGAGGCCATCCGCACGAGGGCTTCGGGATGGGGGCGTGGCCGGCCCCCGGTTTGAACGCCCAGCAGCCAAGTTTATGGCCGTTCGCCCGATTCCCCGTTTTAGGCCACTCCAAGGCGCAGCCCGGGGCTGCTAGCCACCCCCCAAGGCCAACCCGGCCGTGTCTTCATGATCGGGCCTCGATTCCCGTTCCGTTTCGTCCCACGGGCCATTCGCTTTGGGCTTTGGGATGGGGGCGTGTCGTCGGTTCACGGCCCGTTCAAGTTTGGTTTTGCCCATCCCCAGTTTTGGGCCACTCGGGATGGGCGCGTGGCGGCCCCCGAGCAACAAAAACCCAGTTTTATGGCCGTTCGCCGATTCCCCGTTCCGGGCCACTCCAAGGCCATCCGGCCCCAGGGCTTCGGGATGGGGCGTGGCCGCCCCGGTTTGGGCTGTCCCACCGGGGCCTGGGCTAGCACACCGCCCGGCCAGGGCCAAACGCAGCCGTGTCTCATGATCGGGCCTCGATTCCGTTCCGTTTCGTCCCACGGGGCCATCCGCCCGAGGGCTTCGGGATGGGGCGTGGCGGCCCCGGTTTGAGCAGCCGCAGCCAAGTTTATGGCCGTTCGCCCGATTCCCCGTTTGGGCCACTCCAGGCCCCGTGGCTGTAGCACCCCCCGGCCAGGGGCCAACGCGCGCCGTGTGTCTCATGATCGGGGCCTCCGATTCCGTTCCGTTTCGTCCCACGGGCCATCCGCCCGGGCTTTGATGGGGCGCGTGGCGGCCCCGGTTTGAAGCAGCCGAAAACGGCCAAGTTTATGGCCGTTCGCCCGATTCCCCGTTTTCGGGCCCCAGCCACTCCAAGGCCCAGGGGCTGGGCTATAGGTCGCTGCACACCGCCCGACCGGGAACCCCCGTGGGCCATAGCACCAGGGGCCGTGTCTCATGATCGGGGCCTCCGATTCCCGTTCCGTTTCGTCCCACGGAGCCATCCGCCCGAGGGCTTCGGGATGGGGGCGTGGCCGGCCCCCGGTTTGAACGCCGAAAAACGGCCAAGTTTATGGCCGTTCGCCCGATTCCCCCGTTTCGGGCCACTCCAAGGCCGGCCGGGGGCTATAGCACACCGCCCCGACCGGGGCCAACGCAGGGGCCGTGTCTCATGATCGGGGCCTCCGATTCCCGTTCCGTTTCGTCCCACGGGGCCATCCGCCCGAGGGCTTCGGGATGGGGGCGTGGCCGGCCCCCGGTTTGAACGCCGAAAAACGGCCAAGTTTATGGCCGTTCGCCCGATTCCCCCGTTTCGGGCCACTCCAAGGCCCCCGTGGGCTATAGCACACCGCCCCGACCGGGGCCAACGCAGGGGCCGTGTCTCATGATCGGGGCCTCCGATTCCCGTTCCGTTTCGTCCCACGGGGCCATCCGCCCGGGGGCTTCGGGATGGGGGCGTGGCCGGCCCCCGGTTTGAACGCCGAAAAACGGCCAAGTTTATGGCCGTTCGCCCGATTCCCCCGTTTCGGGCCACTCCAAGGCCCCCGTGGGCTATAGCACACCGCCCCGACCGGGGCCAACGCAGGGGCCGTGTCTCATGATCGGGGCCTCCGATTCCCGTTCCGTTTCGTCCCACGGGGCCATCCGCCCGGGGGCTTCGGGATGGGCGCGTGGCCGGCCCCCGGTTTGAACGCCGAAAAACGGCCAAGTTTATGGCCGTTCGCCCGATTCCCCCGTTTCGGGCCACTCCAAGGCCGGCCGTGCGCTATAGCACACCGCCCCGAGGTCCTGGGGCCAAGGCGCCGGCCGTGTCTCATGATCGGGGCCTCCGATTCCCGTTCCGTTTCGTTCCACGGGACCATCCGCCCGAGGGCTTCGGGATGGGCGCGTGGCCGGCCCCCGGTTTGAACTCCGAAAAACAGCCAAGTTTATGGCCGTTCGCCCGATTCCCCCGTTTCGGGCCACTCCAAGGCCCGGTGGCCCCGTGGCTCTGCAAGGCACCGCCCCGACCGGGGCCAATGCAGGGGCCGTGTCTCATGATCGGGGCCTCCGATTCCCGTTCCGTTTCTCCCACGAGGGCCATCCGCCCGGGTGCTTCGGGATGGGCGCGTGGCCGGCCCCCGGTTTGAACGCCGAAAAACGGCCAAGTTTATGACCGTTCGCCCGATTCCCCCGTTTTGGGCCACTCCATGGCCGCCGGCACCCGGCCGGCCCCCTCCTGCCCCCCCGGAAGCGGTAGGTCGCTGCCCGGCCCGCAAAGGCCCCGGCCGGGGGATCCGTGGGCTATAGCACACCGCCCGGCCGGGGCGCCAACGCAAGGCCGTGTCTCATGATCGGGGCCTCCGATTCCGTTCCGTTTCGTCCCACGGCCATCCGCCCGAGGGCTTCGGGATGGGGGCGTGGCCGGCCCCCGGTTTATGGCCTTGAACCACTCTAGAAAAGGTTCCCTTTCTTGCTCGAATGGAGTCTACATGTGGGGGATGTTGCCTTAATATTTTGAAAATGAGATACGAACCTTCTGCTGTAGCTTGAACCCTTGACATGGAGGTCAAAAAAACAAATAATGTTTCAAACCCACCGTTTAGCCACCCTAAAATCTGGTGGCCATGGGTACAAATATTTTTTAAATGGAAAAGTAAGATCGTAATTAATTATAAATCCAATAATTAACAATTTCAAATCAGAATTGGACATTTAAGTTGCTTTTTTTACGTGTCGAATAAAAATTAAAATGTCTTATGGTAAAAAAAATTAGGGTTAAAAAATTTATGATACAAAAAATTGGTCAAAACATAAAAAAAATGCAAAATTAAGTGTCGAAAGAGCCCCCCGGTTTGAACAGAAAAAAGAAAGTTTATGGCCGTTCGCCCGATTTCCCCGTTTCGGGCCAGTCCAAGGCCGGCCGGCGCCCGGCGGGGACCCCCTGGGGGTGCCGGCCCCCGGCGGAAGCGGTCGGTCGCTGCCGGGCGGGCAAGGCCCCCGGCCGGGGCCCCCGTGGGCTATAGCACACCGCCCCGACCGGGGCCAACGCAGGGGCCGTGTCTCATGATCGGGGCCTCCGATTCCCGTTTCGTTTCGTCCCACGGGGCCATCTGCCCGGGGGCTTCGGGATGGGCGTGGCGGCCCCGGTTTGAGCAGCAAAAAAGCGGTCAAGTTTATGGCCGTTCGCCCGATTCCCCGTTTGGGCCACTCCAAGGCCGCCAGTGGCTATAGCACACCGCCCCGACCGGGGCCAACGCAGGGGCCGTGTCTCATGATCGGGGCCTCCGATTCCCGTTCCGTTTCGTCCCACGGAGCCATCCGCCCGAGGGCTTCGGGATGGGGGCGTGGCCGGCCCCCGGTTTGAGCGCCGAAAAACGGCCAAGTTTATGGCCGTTCGCCCGATTCCCCCGTTTCGGGCCACTCGAAGGCCGCCGTGGGCGTTAGCACACCGCCCCGACCGGGGCCAACGCAGGCGCCGTGTCTCATGATCGGGGCCTCCGATTCCCGTTCCGTTTCGTCCCACGGGGCCATCCGCCCGAGGGCTTCGGGATGGGGGCGTGGCCGGCCCCCGGTTTGAACGCCGAAAAACGGCCAAGTTTATGGCCGTTCGCCCGATTCCCCCGTTTCGGGCCACTCCAAGGCCGGCCGGCGCCGCGGGCCCCCAGGGCTGCCGGCCCCGGCGGGCCCCGGTCGGTCGCTGCCGGGCGGGCAAGGCCCCCGGCCGGGGCCCCCGTGGGCTATAGCACACCGCCCCGACCGGGGCCAACGCAGGGGCCGTGTCTCATGATCGGGGCCTCCGATTCCCGTTCCGTTTCGTCCCACGAGGCCATCCGCACGAGGGCTTCGGGATGGGGGCGTGGCCGGCCCCCGGTTTGAACGCCGAAAAACGGTCAAGTTTATGGCCGTTCGCCCGATTCCCCCGTTTCGGGCCACTCCAAGGCTGGCCCGCGCCGCCCGGGCCAACGGGCCCCGGGGCTGCTAGCCCCCGGCTGAAGCCTCATCGTTCGCTGCCATCCGCCCGGGCAAGGCCCGTGGCGGCCCCGGGGCCCCGTGGGCTATAGCACACCGCCCCGACCGGGGCCAACGCAAGGGCCGTGTCTCATGATCGGGGCCTCCGATTCCCGTTCCGTTTCGTCCCACGGGGCCATCCGCCCGAGGGCTTCGGGATGGGGGCGTGGCCGGCCCCCGGTTTGAATGCCGAAAAACGGTCAAGTTTATGGCCGTTCGCCCGATTCCCCCGTTTTGGGCCACTCCAAGGCCGGCCGGGGGCTATAGCACACCGCCCCGACCGGGGCCAACGCAGGGGCCGTGTCTCATGATCGGGGCCTCGATTCCGTTCCGTTTCGTCCCACGGAGCCATCCGCCCGAGGGCTTCGGGATGGGGCGTGGCGGCCCCGGTTTGAGCGCCAAAACGGCAGCCAAGTTTATGGCCGTTCGCCCGATTCCCCCGTTTCCGGCCACTCCAAAGCCGCCGTGGGATGTAGCACACCGCCCGGCCCGGGCCGCCACGCAGGCGCCGTGTCTCATGATCGGGGCCTCCGATTCCCGTTCCTTTTCGTCCCACGGGGCCATCCGCCCGAGGGTTTCGGGATGGGGGAGTGGCCGGCCCCCGGTTTGAGCCATCCGCACCGAGGGTTTCGGGCAAAACGCCAAGTTTATGGCCAAGTTTATGGCCGTTCGCCCGATTCCCCCGTTTCGGGCCACTCCAAGGCCGCCGTGGGCTGTAGCACACCGCCCCGACCGGGGCCAACGCAGGCGCCGTGTCTCATGATCGGGGCCTCCGATTCCCGTTCCGTTCCGTCCCTCGAGGCCATCCGCCCGAGGGCTTCGGGATGGGGGCGTGGGCGGCCACCGGTTTGAACGCCCGGCAACCGCCAAGTTTATGGCCGTTCGCCCGATTCCCCCGTTTCGGGCCACTCCAAGGCCGCCGTGGGCTGTAGCACACCGCCCCGACCGGGGCCAACGCAGGCGCCGTGTCTCATGATCGGGGCCTCCGATTCCCGTTCCGTTTCGTCCCACGGGGCCATCCGCCCGAGGGCTTCGGGATGGGGGCGTGGCCGGGCCCCGGGTTGAATGCCCGCGGTCAAGTTTATGGCCGTTCGCCCGATTCCCCCGTTTTGGGCCACTCCAAGGCCGGCCGGGGGCTATAGCACACCGCCCCGACCGGGGCCAACGCAGGGGCCGTGTCTCATGATCGGGGCCTCCGATTCCCGTTCCGTTTCGTCCCACGGAGCCATCCGCCCGAGGGCTTCGGGATAGGGGCGCGGCTGGCCCCCGGTTTGAGCGCCGAAAAACGGCCAAGTTTATGGCCGTTCGCCCGATTCCCCCGTTTCGGGCCACTCCAAGGCCGCCGTGGGCTGTAGCACACCGCCCCGACCGGGGCCAACGCAGGCGCCGTGTCTCATGATCGGGGCCTCCGATTCCCGTTCCGTTTCGTCCCACGGGGCCATCCGCCCGAGGGTTTCGGGATGGGGGCGTGGCCGGCACCCGGTTTGAGCAGCAGCCAAGTTTGTGGCCGTTCGCCCGATTCCCCCGTTTCGGGCCACTCCAAGGCCGCCGTGGGCTGTAGCACACCGCCCCGGGCCAGGGGGCCAGCGCGTGGCCGTGTCTCATGATCGGGGCCTCCGATTCCTGTTCCGTTCCGTCCCACGAGGCCATCCGCCCGGGGCTTCGGGGTGGGGCGTGGCGGCCACCGGTTTGAGCAGCCCACCGCCAAGTTTATGTCCGTTCGCCCGATTCCCCCGTTTCCGGCCACTCCAAAGCCGCCGTGGGATGTAGCACACCGCCCGGCCAGGGCCAGCGCCGCCGTGTCTCATGATCGGGGCCTCGATTCCCGTTCCGTTCCGTCCCACGAGCCATCCGCCCGAGGAGCCGGGATGGGGCGTGGGCGGCCCCCGGTTTGAACTCAAAGCCCAGTTTATGGCCGTTCGCACGATTCCACCGTTTCGGGCCACTCCAAAGCCGCCGTGGGGTGTAGCACACCGCCCCGACCGGGGCCAACGGCCTTGACCCGTGTCTCATGATCGGGGCCTCCGATTCCGTTCCGCCCTTGACCAGACCAACCCCCCGCCCCGCCCCCGCCCAAACTGCCACCCACCCCGACAGACGCCCAAGGGCCCCCCCGCCCCGACCCCCACCCCCCGAGGGCCCGCCGGAAAATCGGGCGTTCGGCCATAAACTTGCCCATTTTTGGCCGTAAAACCACCGGCTCCCAACCCCCCCATCGCGTTGCCCCCGCCTCACGGTCCGCCAGGTCAAAGGAACTGCAATCGCGACCGGATCATGAGTTCTGGCCCCTTCTTTGGGGCCATAAAACTCATTCCATGTGCTATAGCCCCCACAGGCCCCAGCCGTGCCGGCCGTGCTATAGCCCGCCCGGCCCCGACCGACCGCCCCCGCCGACCCGCCGCGCCCACCGAGGACCCCAGCCCCGCGCCTCAAGGCCGCCCCAGGACCCCAGGAAAATCGGGCGTTCAGCCACAAACTTGCCCATTTTTGCCCATTTTTCGGCCGTAAAACCGCCGGCTCCCAACCCCCCATCGCGTTGCCCCCCACCTCACGGTCCCGCCGGTCCAAACGGAACCGCAATCGCAGCCCCGGGTCATGAGTTACGGCCCCCTCATTGCCCGGCCATAAAACTTGCCCATTTTTCGGCCGTAAAACCGTCCGCCGGCCGTGTGCTATAGCCCACCCGGGTCCCCGCCCGGCCCCGACCGGCCTCCCCCGCCGGGGACCGACGCCCCCCGAGGGCCCCCCGCCGGCCACCGACCGCCCCCCGAGGGGCCGAAAACCGGAAAATCGGGCGTTCGGCCATAAACTTGCCCATTTTTCGGCCGTAAAACCGCCGGCTCCCAACCCCCCCATCGCGTTGCCCCCCGCCTCACGGTCCCGCCGGTCCAAACGGAACCGCAATCGCAGCCCCGGATCATGAGTTACGGCCCCCTCTTTGGGGCCGGTCCGGACCGTGTGCTATAGCCCACCCGGGCCCCCGCCGGGGGCCGCGCCCGCCCGACCCCGACCGACCGCCCCCGCCGGGGACCGACGCCCACCGAGGACCCCCGCCGGCCACCGACCGCCCCCCGAGGGGCCGAAAACGGGAAAATCGGGCGTTCGGCCATAAACTTGCCCATTTTTCGGCCGTAAAACCGCCGGCTCCCAACCCCCCCATCGCGTTGCCCCCCGCCTCACGGTCCCGCCGGTCCAAACGGAACCGCAATCGCGGCCCCGGATCATGAGTTACGGCCCCCTCATTGCCCGGCCATAAAACTTGCCCATTTTTCGGCCGTAAAACCGTCCGCCGGCATTGTGCTGTGCTAACCCACCGGGTCCCACCCGGGCCCGCCCCGACCGCCTCCCCAGGGGGACCACTATTAGGATCAAGCGCTTGCCATTGGGCTAAAAGCTATAGGGCGATAGCCAAGGTGCAACTTTTTTCCGTATACCATGGAAGCCTTGAGCCCCAACCCCTAAGCGGTGGATGGACATGAGGGGCTGCACACATTTGTAATTGTGCCAGCAGTCGCAGCCGGATTCATGAGTAGGTAACCTCTTTGCCACCTTAATGGAATTACACGAAGGATGTTACACCCACGCGCCGGAAGAATTGTTGGGGCCCCATAACCTCAACAATCCCCCCAAAAAATTGCTACCAGGCGGCTTGAACCCGTGACCTCGTTACGATACCAATTGTTAGGATCAGCGCTTGCCATTGGGCTAAAAGCTATAGGCGATAGCCAAGGTGCAACTTTATTTCCTTATACCATGGAAAACCTTGAGCCCCAACCCCCAGCGGTGGATGGACATGAGGGGCTGCACACATTTGTAATTGTGCCAGCCCCGGATCATGATTCGCCCCCTAGGTAACCTTAAAACTTGCCACCTTAATGGAATTACAAGGAAGGATGTTACACCCACAAGCGCACTGGAAGAATTGTTGGGGCCCCGACCAGCCTCCCCACCGCGCCCCCAGGGCTCCCCGCCACCACCGACCGCCCCAGGGGCAGCCGGAAAATCGGGCGTTCGGCATTAAACTTGGCCATTTTTCGGGCGTAAAACCCCCGGCACCCAACCCCCCCATCGCGTTTCACCCAGCCTCACGGTCTCGCCGGTCCAAACGGAACCGCAATCGCATCCCCGGATCATGAGTTCGGCCCCCTCATTGCCGGCCATAAAACTTGCCCATTTTTGGCCGTAAAACCGTCCGCCCGGCCTTGTGCTACCCACCGCCCGGGTCCCCCCCGACCCAGCCCGGCCTCCCTCCGCGACCGAGACGCCCCCGAGGCCCCCCCGACCACCGACCGCCCCCCAGGGGCAGCCGGGAAAATCGGGCGTTCGGCCATAAACTTGCACATTTTTAGTAGTAAAACCGCCGGCTCCCAACCCCCCCATCGCGTTGCCCCCCGCCTCACGGTCCCGCCTGTCAAAACGGAACCGCAATCGCGGCCCTGGATCATGAGTTACGGCCCCTTCATTGCCCGGCCATAAAACTTGCCCATTTTTCGGCCGTAAAACCGTCCGCCGGCCGTGTGCTATAGCCCACCCGGGTCCCCGCCGGGGACCGACGCCCCCCGAGGGCCCCCCGCCGGCCACCGACCGCCCCCCGAGGGGCCGAAAACCGGAAAATCGGGCGTTCGGCCATAAACTTGCCCATTTTTCGGCCGTAAAACCGCCGGCTCCCAACCCCCCCATCGCGTTGCCCCCAGCCTCACGGTCCCGGCGGTCCAAACGGAACCCCAATCGCAGCTCCAGATCATGAGTTACGGCCCCCTCTTTGGGGCCATGCCCATTTTTCGGCCGTAAAAACGTCCGCCGGCCGTGTGCTATAGCCCACCTGGGCCCCCGACAGGGGCCGCGCCAGCCTAACCCCGACCGGGCGCCCCCGCGGGGGACCGACGCCCCCCGAGGTGCCCCCACCAGCCACCAACCGCCACCCGAGGGCAGCAGGAAAATCGCGCGTTCGGCCATAAAATTGCCCGTTTTTCGGCCTTAAAACCGCCGGCTCCCAACACCCCCATCGCGTTTCCCCCCGCCTCACGGTCCCGCCTATCCAAACGGAACCGCAATCGCAGCCCCGGATCATGAGTTACGGCCCCCTCATTGCCCGGCCATAAAACTTGCCCATTTTTCGGCCGTAAAACCGTCCGCCGGCCTTGTGCTACAGCCACCCGGGCCCCCGGTCCAGCGCCCGCCCGGCCCCGACCGGCCTCCCCCGCCGGGGACCGATGCCCCTCGAGGGCTCCCCGCCGGCCACCGACCGCCCCCCGAGGGCCGAAAACCGGAAAATCGGGCGTTCGGCCATAACTTGCCCATTTTTCGGCCGTAAAACTGCCGGCTCCCAACCCCCCCATCGCGTTGCCCCCGCCTCACGGTCCGCCGGTCCAAAGCGGAACCGCAAACACGCAGCCGGATCATGATTCTGCCCCCTCATTGCCGGCCATAAAACTTGCCCATTTTTAGTAAGCCGTAGTAAAACCGTCCGCCCGGCCTTGTGCTATAGCCCACCGGGTCCCCGTGGGTCCCCCCCCGACCCCCGGCCTCCCAGCCAGGGGACCAGCGCCCCAGGGGCCCCATGCCCGACCACCGACCGCCCCGGGGGCCAGCCGGAAAATCGGGCGTTCAGCCATAAACTTGCCCATTTTTCGGCCGTAAAACCGCCGGCTCCCAACCCCCCCATCGCGTTGCCCCCCGCCTCACGGTCCCGCCGGTCCAAACCGAACCGCAATCGCAGCCCCGGATCATGAGTTACGGCCCTCTCATTGCCCGGCCATAAAACTTGCCCATTTTTCGGTCGTAAAACCGTCCGCCCGCAGTGTGCTATAGCCCACCCGGGCCCCCGCCGGGCGGCCCCATGGGCCCGGCCTCCCCCCGAGGACCGCGCCCAGGGCCCCCGCCCGACCACCGACCGCCCCCGGGGCAGCCCCGGAAAAATCGGGCGTTCGGCCATAAACTTGCCCATTTTTCGCCGTAAAACCGCCGGCTCCCAACCCCCATCGCGTTGCCCCCGCCTCACGGTCCCGCGGTCCAAAGCGGAACCGCAATCGCAGCCCCGGATCATGAGTTCGGCCCCCTCTTTGGGGCCGTCGGGCCGTGTGTGCTATAGCCCACCGGGCCCCAGCCGGGTGCCAGCCCCCCCCACCCTGACCGGCCGCCCCGCCCCAGGGACCGCGCCCAGGGGACCCCCCGCCCGACCACCGACCGCCCCCGGGCCGAGCGGAAAATCGGGCGTTCGGCCATAAACTTGCCCATTTTTAGCCGTAAAAAACCCGGCTCCCAACCCCCATCGCGTTGCCCCCGCCTCACGGTCCCACCGGTCAAAGCGGAACCGCAATCGCGGCCCGGATCATGAGTTACGGCCCCCTCATTGCCCGGCCATAAAGCTTGCCCATTTTTCGGCCGTCAAACCGTCCGCCGGCCTTGTGCTATAGCCCACCCGGGTCCCCCCCGAGGGCCCCCCGCCGGCCACCGACCGCCCCCCGGGGACCGCGCCCAGGAGGGCCCCGCCGACCACCGACCGCCCCAGGGGCCGAAAGCCGGAAAATCGGGGTTCGGCCATAAACTTGCCCATTTTTGGTAGTAAAACCGCCGGCTCCCAACCCCCATCGCGTTGCCCCCCGCCTCACGGTACCGCCGGCCCAAACGGAACCGCAATCGCAGCCCCGGATCATGAGTTACGGCCCCCTCATTGCCCGGCGATAAAACTTGCCCATTTTTCGGCCGTAAAACCGTCCGCCGGCCTTGTGCTACAGCCCACGCGGGTCCCCGCCGGGTCCGGCCCACCCGGCCCCAGGGCCTGGCCTCCCCCGCCGGGGACCGACGCCCCCCGAGGGCCCCCCGCCAGCCACCGACCGCCCCCGAGGGGCCGACAACCGGAAAATCAGGCGTTCGGCCATAAACTTGCCCATTTTTCGGCCGTAAAACCGCCGGCTCCCAACCCCCCCATCGCGTTGCCCCCTGCCTCACGGTCCTGCCGGTCCAAACGGAACCGCAATCGCAGCCCCGGATCATGAGTTACGGCCCCCTCTTTGGGGCCGGTCCGGGCTTGTGTTTTTAGGCCGTAGCCCACCGGGCCCCAGCCCCGTGCTATAGCCCCCGGGCCCCCGCCCCGCCGCCCCGCCCCGGCCAGCCTCCCCCCTGGACCGCCCCCGGGACCCCATGACCACCGACCGCCACCGGGCAGCAAAGGGAAAATCGGGCGTTCGGCCATAAACTTGCCCATTTTTCGGCCGTAAAACCGCCGGCTGCCAACCCCGCCATCGCGCTGCCCCCAGCCTCACGGTCCCGCTGGTCCAAACGGAACCGCAATCGCAGCCCCGGATCATGAGTTACGGCACCCTCTTTGGGTCGGGCCATAAAACTTGCCCGTGCTATAGCCCACCGGGCCCCCGGGCCCGCCGCCCGTGACCCCGACCCACGGCCTCCCTCCCCTGGGGAGCGATGCCCCCGGGGCCCCCGCCGACCACCACGACCGCCCCCGAGGGCAGCAGGAAAATCGGGCGTTCGGCCATAAACTTGCCCATTTTTCGGTAGTAAAACCGCGGCTCCCAACCCCCCATCGCGTTGCCCCCGCCTCACGGTCCGCCCGGTCAAGCGGAACGCAATCGCAGCCCCGGATCATGAGTTCGGCCCCCTCTTTGGCCCCCTCTTTGCCCATTTTGGTAGTCCCGGGCCGTGTGCTATATAGCCCCCCCCCGCCAGGGGCCCGCCCGACCGGCCCGCCCCCGGGGGCCGAGCATCCAGAGGGCCCCCACCAGGGGCCCCAGGAAAATGGAAAATCGGACGTTCGGCCATAAACTTGCCCATTTTTGGCCGTAAAACCGCCGGCTCCCAACCCCCATCGCGTTGCCCCAGGCTCACGGTCCGCCGGTCCAAGCGGAACAAATCGCGGCCCGGATCATGAGTTATGGCCCCCTCTTTGGGGCCAGGTCCCATTTTTGGTTGCCCATTTTGTGCTATAGCCCACCAGCCCATTTTGCCCGTGGCCCCGCCCGGCCCGGCCGCCCCCGCCCCAGCCGCCCCCGGCCACCCCAGCGGACCCCAGGGGGCCCCAGGGCCAGCCGGAAAATCGGGCGTTCGGCCATAAACTTCCCATTTTTCGGACGTAAAACCATGCGGCTCCCAACCCCCATCGCGTTGCCCCCCCCTCACGGTCCCAGCCGGTCAAAGCGGAACATGCAATCGCAGCCCCGGATCATGAGTTACGACCCCCTCATTGCCAGGCCATAAAACTTGCCCATTTTTCGGCAGTAAAACCGTCCGCCGACCGTGTGCTATAGCCCACCCGGGCCCCAGCCGGGCAGCGCCCGCCCGCCCGACCACCGGCCGGCCTACCCAGCCGAGGGACCGCGCCCCGAGGGCCCCCGCCCGACCACCGACCGCCCCCCAGGGCCCGGGAAAATCGGGCGTTCGGCCATAAACTTGCGCATTTTTCCGCCGTAAAACCGCCGGCTCCCAACCCACCCATCGCGTTGCCCCCAGGCTCGTGGTCCCTCCGGTCCAAACGGAACAGCAATCGCAGCCCCGGATCATGGGTTACGGCCCCCTCTTTGGGGCCTGTCCGCACCGCGTGCTATAGCCCACCCGGGCCCCCGCCGTGTTTGCGCCGCCCCAGACCTCCCCGGGACCCAGCCCAGAGGGACCCCGCCCGCGCCAGCCCCCAGGGCCGTAAACCGGAAAATCGGGCGTTCGGCCATAAAGTTGCCAATTTTCGTAGTAAAACCGGCTCCCAACCCCCCCATCGCGTTGCCCCCCGCCTCACGGTCCCGCCGGTCCAAACGGAACCGCAATCGCAGCCCCGACTCATGAGTTACGGCCCCCTCTTTGGGGCCGGTCCGGACCGTGTGCTATAGCCCACCCGGGCCCCCGCCGGGGGCCGCGCCATCCCGACCCCGACCGACCGCCCCATGTGGGCAAGCGCCCAGGGGCCCCCCCGACCCCGACCGACCGCCCCCCGAG
>JASUUI010000019.1:12500-15000 GCA_030444775.1 Atalantia buxifolia | reverse complement strand
CCGATGAAGACAAGCTTTTCAACTTCATGAGTGGGTTGCAGCCGTGGGCGCAAACCGAATTGAGAAGGCAGGTTGTGCGTGACTTGCCAATGGCGATTGCTGTTGCGGAAGGTTTGGTTGATTTTAGGTTTGCGAGTTCTTCTCCTTCCGAACCTAAAAAGAATAAGGACTCAAAGAAAGCTGGCCCTTCTAAGCGTGATGGTGGGAAAAAAGGGAACTTTGGGAAAGCCAAACAAAAAGATGGAAATGAGAAGAAAAGCTCGGGATGCTTCATATGTGACGGACCACATCGGGCGAGGGATTGCCCAAGGCGAACACAGCTGAACGCTATGGTCAAGGAAATGGAGGCGGAACCTTCAAATAATGATGCAAGTACTTCTCGTATGAATCCTTTACAGTTGATGAATACTTTGAGGGAAGAGGTCGTGTGTAATGACTTTAATCAAGGGTTGATGGTCACGACTGTTTTGGTGGATGGAAGGGAAGTGCGTGCTATGCTTGACACGGGAGCTACGGCTAACTTTCTTGCGTCCCATGAAGTGGCGCGTTTGGGTTTGAAAGTAACGGCTGTAGGCAGCAAGGTGAAGGCTGTGAATTCGGCTAGTGTGGGTGTTCAAGGGGCTGTGCAAACTTCTTTGCGGGTCGGAACTTGGCAGAAAACGGTAAAGTTTACTGTCATGCCTCTTGATGATTTTGATTTAATCCTTGGTATGGAATTCTTTTTGGCTGCAATGGTACAATTAATGCCTTACCGGAAAAGCATTTTAATCATGGGAACGGAGACGCCATGTATTGTGCCGTGCAATTTTATGGTTCATGGCAGATCGGAACCATCACTCCAATCTGCGGGACAATTTGAAAAAGGCTTGAAACGGAAGGAGAACTCTTACTTGGCTGCGTTGTTGGAGATAAAACCTGATCAGGTTGTGGAGGTGCCTGATGAGTACGCCCAAGTGTTGGAAGAGTTTGCGGATGTCATGCCGCCGGAGCTCCCTCGAGCCTTACCACCGAAACGTGCTGTAGATCATCGGATTGATCTAGAGCCTGGCGCAAGACCACCGGCGCAGGCTCCATATCGGATGTCGCCTTCGGAGTTGCTGGAACCGGAAACAATTGGATGAGTTGCTGGATGCGGGATTCATACAACCATCTAAAGCACCTTATGGCGCACCGATTCTATTTCAAAGGAAGCAAGATGGCTCAATGCGGATGTGTGTGGACTACCGCGCCTTAAACAAGGTAACTATCAAAAACAAATACCCTGTCCCCAACATTTCGGATTTGTTTGATAGATTGGGTAGAGCATCTTATTTCACTAAGTTAGACTTGAGATCGGGGTATTGGCAAGTACGGATTGCGGAAGGTGACGAAGCTAAAACAGCTTGCGTAACTCGGTATGGGTCATACGAGTTCTTGGTGATGCCTTTCGGACTCACCAATGCACCGCAACATTTTGTAATTTAATGAATGATGTATTGTATGATTACTTAGACCGTTTTGTTGTTGTATACCTCGATGATATAGTTGTGTACAGTGAGTCTTTGGTGGATCACTTAGATCACCTTAGGCTAGTGTTCTCTCGGTTGCGGAACACAAACTCTTTGTCAAGAAAGAAAAATGTGAATTTTGTCGCAAGGAGATAACATTCTTGGGGCATCGGGTAAGCCAAGGCAGAATTTGCATGGATGAGAGGAAGGTCAAGACCATTCTTGATTGGCCTGCACCTACGAAGGTGGCGGAACTTGGTCGTTTCTTGGGCTAGCAAACTACTACCGCAAGTTCATCAAGGAGTACTCAAAACGGGTTAGTGTACTCACGGACTTGTTGAAGAAAGATCGGAGGTGGGAATGGACGGAAGCGTGCCAGCAAGCATTCGAGAAACTCAAGCAAGCAGTAGCTTCGGAGCCGGTGCTCAAGCTACCTGAATTTAGCTTGCCATTTGAGGTGCACACGGATGCATCGGATAGGGCCATTGGTGGCGTGCTCGTTCAAAATGGCCACCCGGTAGCTTTTGAAAGCCGAAAGCTGAAAGATGCAGAACAACGGTACTCCGCACATGAGAAAGAGATGACGGCAGTGATACATTGTCTAAGCACTTGGAGGCACTACTTGCTAGGTACAGTTTTTTCTGTTGTTACGGATAATGTTGCTAATACTTATTTCAAGACGCAGAAGAAACTATCACCGAAACAAGCAAGATGGCAAGAGTTCCTTGCCGAATATGACTTTATGTGGGTACATAGACCGGGAAGGCAGAATCAAGTTGCAGATGCTCTCAGCCGCAAAACTGTTGAAGCATATGTGGCTGCTTTAACAACAGTGGTAACGGATTTTCTTGACAAAGTTCGGCAGCAAGCGGAAACGGATACAAGCTACTGCCAACTCTGTGAGAAGATCAAGCAGGGCTTGGTGCGGAGATATTGGGTTGATGAGGACCTAATTTATGCACGAGGTGGAAAATTATATGTTCCTTCGGGAGAGGACTTGCGGAGAATTTTGT
>JASUUI010000019.1:0-2500 GCA_030444775.1 Atalantia buxifolia | reverse complement strand
AAATACTTCGCACTATCCTCTACCATGGTGCAAAAAATCAGACCATAATTCAATATTTTTTTTTTTTTTGGGGGTGGGGGTCAGCTCAAGAACTGGGGGTGTCTGTTGCTGCTATGTCAAAAATTGTTCTAAGACCTCTTTAGGGGGGAACTAGATGAGAGGTGCCTAGGTCGGGTGGTGGGTGTCGAGGCCGTTGGTGGCCTTGGCCTTGCTGCTTGGCCTCGGTCCTTCGCTGTTGGGATGTTCGTCGGGACGTCGCTGTCGAGCTCGCTCCGGCGTCATTCCGGCGACATTCCGGCGACCTTGTTTTTGCGAAAAAAAATAAATATGTGCTGCATTTCGCGTCCAACGGTGCTGGCTTAGCCTTTCTTGGTGTTTCCGTAGACCCGACGGCAATTGCTTCGGGGATGCGGGATGCTCGGCAAGGTGGCAGCCAAGTGAACGGCAGGGCGTGTGAGTGGTGATTGGATGGCGTCAGTCGGCAGGCTCTGTGCTCGTGCACCGAACTGCTGGAAGGCCGTCCGCTTCAGTCTTTCCCCAAGCGCAGCTGTTGCCTTGAGGGTTCGGTTGGTATCCTGTGTTGCCTACCAACAAAACGGAATTTTGATGGTTTTGGTTTTCTCCGTCCGCCTTGTGCCCTTTCGGGTGCGGGGTGGACGCGAGGCGGGCTTCGTGTTCCCGGCGTGCCTCGCGCTTAGACGCTTGGCCGCCTTGGCCCACGGAGTCTATGCCCGTGCTCTCGGACGTGGAATGCTGTGCGTGGACGTGAGGTCTCGGCCTTGATCCGTCCAAGCTACACGCATCGTCCCTTGACGCGAACGACTGCCGCGCCCGTCTTGGCCAACCGACCGAGGCCCCGAATGGGGCCCCGAGAGGGACAGGTCATGCGGGCGCCGGCGTCGAGAAGGAATGTTACCTGGTTGATCCTGCCAGTAGTCATATGCTTGTCTCAAAGATTAAGCCATGCATGTGTAAGTATGAACTAATTCAGACTGTGAAACTGCGAATGGCTCATTAAATCAGTTATAGTTTGTTTGATGGTATCTGCTACTCGGATAACCGTAGTAATTCTAGAGCTAATACGTGCACCAAACCCCGACTTCTGGAAGGGATGCATTTATTAGATAAAAGGTCGACGCGGGCTCTGCCCGTTGCTCTGATGATTCATGATAACTCGACGGATCGCAAGGCCACCGTGCCGGCGACGCATCATTCAAATTTCTGCCCTATCAACTTTCGATGGTAGGATAGAGGCCTACTGTTACAGCCTTAAAGCTCGAGGCACGCTAATGCTTGGCTTGCAGCCTTGTGCCAAGCATAATGGGCAGCGGATGCGCGGGAAAAACAAGGCAAGTCTGCACGCGGGCTGGGGGCGTGGCAGCAATCAGCGGGCTGATGGGCAGCACGCGAGAAATGTGCGAGGCAGCGCACAAGTGCTCCGAGGGCAGAGCGCGCACGCGAATGCGCGCAAGTCATGCGCACGCTGGTGGGCAGCGGGTGAGCGCGCACAGAAGCGCGCAAGGCAGCATGCACGCGCACGCTAACGGAAGCGGACAAGCGCGCGAGGGAGCGCACACGCACACGATATGTGCCACGCACAAGCAATCAAGCCAAGGGGATTGTTGGAGCAATTCTTGGTGGCGGCGCCCCGCCACTACATGGGCACTACCCAAATTAAGGAGCTTGTCTAAGTGGGGATGGTCCGCCACTATTCAAAGTATCCTAAACAATAGTGTATGGGCAAAGCACTAGGGTAGTGGGCTTAATTGTTTATGTGTGGGTGGGAGACAATGAATAGTGTGGGATTAGACTATTCATATCCTAGTGAGTGGGGTTGTCACTCACAAATGCTATATATAGCATTGGGAGGGAGAGCTTAGGGAGCCAAGTTTTGTAATCAGTGAGTGGTGATCTCCTAGCACTCTTGCTTGAGCTATTGTAGTTCCTTGTTCTTGTGATTAATAAGAAAAGGTTGGAAGCCGGTGTTTCCGTAAATCTCTTGTGCCTTGTGAGTGTGTTGGTGTTTGTTGTATCGTTGAAAATCTTGGGGTGTGTTTCGCACACATAGCCTCCGTTGCGAATTGTCGAGTGGCTGGCTAAGCGGAAAACTTAGCGCCATCACGGGCTTGCCGCATCAAAGAAAATAGCCTTGTGACAGTTTGGTATCAGAGCCTCGGTTCAACAACATGGCGGGAGACTCCATGAAGGATAGAATGAGTCGGATTGAAGCTGCTGTCGGGGAAGTACAGACCGGAGAGGAATCTTTGGCTGTCAAAACAGAGGTAATCTCTATTGATTTAGCTAATCTTAAGTTGGCTTTTGATGGGTTGACTAAGGATGTAGCCGAAAAGCTGGGTTCGGTAATGGAAGATGTTGCTGCTTTGGTGGGGGAGCTAAAGGGCAGCGTTGCCAACCTTGAAAGCGAGTTGGGTTTGCTAAAGCGCGCGGTGAGCACAACTCCTACACATTCGGAGGGAGGGCCTTCGAAAATAAAGGTTCC
>JASUUI010000189.1:0-66525 GCA_030444775.1 Atalantia buxifolia | reverse complement strand
AACCCCGTAATCGCAGCCCGGATCATGAGCTCGGCCCCCTCTTTGGGGCAGTCATAAAACGGCCCATTTTGTGCTATAGTCCACCGGGTCCCCGCCGACCGGCGCCGCGCCCGCCGGCCGGACCGACTGCCCCCCGGCCCAGGCCGACTGCCCCGCCGGACAGCGCCCACCGAGGACCCCGCCGGCCACCGACCAGCCCCGGGGCGCGCAGGAAAATCGGGCGTTCGGCCATAAACTTGCCCATTTTTGGCCGTAAAACCGCCGGCTCCCAACCCCCCATCGCGTTGCCCCCGCCTCACGGTCCGCCAGGTCAAAGCGGAACCGCTAATCGCGGCCCGGATCATGATTCGGCCCCCTCATTGCCCGGCCATAAAACTTGCCCATTTTTCTAGTAGTAAAACGTCCCCGGCCGTGTGCTATAGCCCACCGGGCCCCGCCCCGGGCCCGCCCCGGCCTTGACCGCCCACCTCCCCCAGGGGACCGAGCGCCCCCGAGGGCCCCCGCCCGGCCACCGACAGCCCCAGGGGCAGCAAGGAAAATCGGGCGTTCGGCCATAAACTTGCCCATTTTTGGGCGTAAAACCCCGCTCCCAACCCCCCCATCGCGTTGCCCCCAGCCTCACGGTCCCGCCGGTGCAAACGGAACCGCAATCGCAGCCTCGGATCATGAGTTACGGCCCCCTCATTGCCCGGCCATAAAACTTGCCCATTTTTCGGCTGTAAAACCGTCCGCCGCCCGAAAAATGGGCAAGCCGTCCATGCCGCCACAATGAGGGCCCGTAACTCATGATCGGAGCTGCGATTGCTGTTCCCAGCCGACCACCGAGGCCGCCCAGGCGGGGAAATGGGGGTTGGGAGCTTGGCCAAGCTGTTTTACGCCCGTTTGCGAATGGGCAAGTTTATGGCCGAACCCCTAATTTCCCCTGTTTCGGCCCCTCGGTGGGCGGCCACGGTGGCCACCGGCCCCGATTTTCCCTCGGGGCGTCGGTCCCAGCCCGGGCCCCGGTTGGGGCCGGGCGCGGCGCGGCCTCCCCGGGGGCCCGGGTGGGCCCCACGCCCGTGCAGGCGGACGGTTTTTTACGGGCCGAAAAATGGGCAAGTTTTATGGCCGGGCAATTTGGGGCCATAACTCATGATCCCAGCTGCCCATGCGGTTCCATTTAGACCCAGCGGCGGGACCGTGGGCGGAACCAGCGATGGGGGGTTGGGATCCGCGGTTTTACGGCCCCCTCAAAATGGGCAAGTTTATGGCGAACTGCCCATTTTCCAATTTTCGGCCCTGAAGGGAGCGGCCGTGGCTATAGCCCAGGGCCCGAGCGTCGGGAGCGCCGGTCCCGAGGTGGCCCAGGCGCCGGACAGTCCCACCGGGCCCGTGGGCTAGAGCACACCGCCCGAGGATTCTGGCTAGAAAAATGGGCAAGTTTTATGGCCATAAATTTGGGGGCCGTAACTCATGATCCGGCTGCGATTGCGATTGTTTGGGCCCCCGCCTCCGCGAGACCGTGGGCGGAGGGCACGCGAGGGGGGGTTAGGAGCGGCCCCTTTGCGGCCGAAAAATGGGCAAGTTTATGGCGAACGCCGATTTTCCGTTTCGGCCCCCGGGGGCGGTCGGTGGCGGGGGGCTCGTGGGGCGTCGGTCCCGGCCCGGGCGGGTAGGGACCGAGGCGCGTGGCCCGGCCAGGGGGCCGCCCCTATAGCACACGGCCGGGAAAACGTTTCGGCCAAAAATGGGCAAGTTTTATGGCCGGCAATGAGGGGCTAACTCAATCCCCCCCTCGCGATTGCGGTTCCGTTTGGGCCGGCGGGACCGTGAAGCGGGGGGCAACGTGATGGGGGCGTTGGGAGCCGGCGGTTTTGTGGCAGAAAAAATCGACAAGTTTATGGCGAATGCCCGATTTCTGTTTATTGGCCCCTCGGCCGGCGGCTGGCCGGGGGTCGGTGGGCGTCGGCCCCGGCGGTTGGCCCCAAGCGGCGGGCCCGGTGGGGAAATAGCACCGGGCCCGTGGGCTGCCAGTTTCTGGCCGAAAAATGGGCAAGTTTATGGCCGAACAATGAGGGGGCCGTAACTCATGATCCAAGGGCTGCGATGCGTTCCGTTTGGCCCGGCGGGACCGTGAGGCGGGGGCAACGATATGGGGGTTAGGGCCGACGGTTTTACGGCCGAAAAATGGGCAAGTTTATGGCCGAACGCCCGATTTCCCGTTTTCGGCCCCTCCGGGGGGCGGGCGGGGGCCGGCGGGGGGCCCGGTGGCGTCGGTCCCAGCGGGCGGCCAGTCGGGCCGGGCGGCGCGACCCGGGGCCCGGGTGGGCTATAGCACGGCCCGGCCGGACAATTCTGGCCAAAAAATGGGCAAGTTTTATGGCCGGGCAATGAGGGCCGTAACTCATGATCCGGGGCTGGGATTGCGTTTCCGTTTGGGCCGGCGGGACCGTGAGGCGGGGGGCAACGATGGGGGTTAGGGCCCGGAGGTTTAAGGCGAAAAAAATGGCGCAAGTTTATGGCCGAACGCCCAATTTTCCGGTTTTCGGCCCCTCGGCGGTCGGTGGCAGGGGGGCCCTCGGGCGTCGGTCCCAGCGGCGGCGGGCGGTCGGGGCCGGGCTGGGCGCGGCCCGGCGGGCCCGGTGGGCTATACACCCAGCCGGACCGGCCCCGGGCAAGTTTTATGGCCCAATGAGGGGGCGTAACTCATGATCCGGGGCTGCGATGCGGTTCCGTTTGGACCCAGCGGGGCCGTGAGGCGGGGGAACAGCGATGGGGGTTGGGCCGGAGGTTTCTGGCCGAAAAATGGGCAAGTTTATGGCCGAACGCCTGATTTTCCCGTTTTCGGCCCCTCAAGGGGCGGTCGGTGGCCGGCGGGGGGCCCTCGGCGGGCGTCGGTCCTCGGCGGGGGCGGCCGGTAGGGGACGGGCGGGCGCGGTCCCTGGCGAGGCCGGTGGCTATAGCACACCACAGCCGTGGGCGTTTCTGGCCCAAAAAATGGGCAAGTTTTATGGCCAGCAATGAGGGCCGTAACTCATGATCCGGGCTGCGGTGCGGTTCCGTTTGGACCGGCGGGACCGTGAGGCGGGGGTTGCGATGGTGGGGTTGGGAGCCGGAGCTTTTACGGCCGAAAAATGGGCAAGTTTATGGCGAGCGCCCGATTTTCCCGTTTCGGCCCCTCGGGGCGGTCGGTGGCGGCGGGGCCCGGTGGGCGTCGGTCCCGGTCCCAGGTCGGTCCCCAGTCGGGGCGGTCGGGACGCGGCGCGGCCCATGGCGGGGCCGGGTGGGCTATAGCACACTCCCGGCGGACGGTTTTACTACCCCAAAAAAATGGGCAAGTTTTATGGCATGCAATTTGGGGCCGTAACTCATGATCCGGGGCGATGCGTTTCCATTTGGACCCAGCCCGCCCGTGAGGCGGGGGTAACGATGGGGGTTGGGAGCCCGGTTTTCTGGCCGAAAAAAATGGGCAAGTTTATGGCGAACGCCCGATTTTCCGTTTCGGCCCCTCGGTGGCAGGGGGACCTCGGTGGCGTCGGTCCCAGCGGGGCGGCCTCGGTCCGGCGTCGGTCCCCTGTCCCCGGCGGGGGCGGCCGGTAGGGTCCGGGCGGGCGCGGTCCCCGGCGGGGGCCCGGGTGGGCTATAGCACACGGCCGGCGGACGGTATTACGGCCGAAAAATGGGCAAGTTTTATGGCCGGGCAATGAGGGGGCGTAACTCATGATCCGGGGCTGCGATTGCGGTTCCGTTTGGACCGGCGAGACCGTGAGGCGGAGGGCAACGCGAGGGGGGGTTAGGAGCCGGCGGTTTTACGGCCGAAAAATGGGCAAGTTTATGGCCGAACGCCCGATTTTCCCGTTTTCGGCCCCTCGGGGGGCGGTCGGTGGCCGGCGGCGGGCCCTCGGGGAGCGTCGGTCCTCGGCGGGGGCGGCCGGTAGGGGCCGGGCGGGCGCGGTCCCCGGCGGGGGCCCGGGTGGGCTATAGCACACGGCCGGCGGACGGTTTTACGGCCGAAAAATGGGCAAGTTTTATGGCCGGGCAATTTGGGGGCCATAACTCATGATCCGGGGCTGCGATTGCGGTTCCATTTAGACCGGCGGGACCGTGCGGCGGGGGGCAACGCGATGGGGGGGTTGGGAGCCGGCGGTTTTACGGCCGAAAAATGGGCAAGTTTATGGCCGAACGCCCGATTTTCCCGTTTTCGGCCCCTCGGGGGGCGGTCGGTGGCCGGCGGCGAGCCCTCGGGGAGCGTCGGTCCTCGGCGGGCCGGCCGGTCAGGCGGGCGGGCCGGGCGGGCCCCAGGGGGGCAGTGGGCTATAGCACACGGCCGTGGACGGTTTCTGGCCGAAAAAAATGGGCAAGTTTTATGGCCGGGCAATTTGGGGGCCATAACTCATGATCCGGGCTGCGATGCGGTTCCATTTGGACCCAGCGGGACCGTGAGGCGGGGGCAGCGCGATGGGGGTTGGGAGCCGGCGGTTTACACGTAAAAAATGGGCAAGTTTATGGCCGAACGCCCGATTTTCCCGTTTTCGGCCCCTCGGGGAGCGGTCGGTGGCCGGCGGCGAGCCCTCGGGGAGCGTCGGTCCTCGGCGGGGGCGGCCGGTAGGGGCCGGGCGGGCGCGGTCCCCGGCGGGGGCCCGGGTGGGCTATAGCACACGGCCGGCGGACGGTTTTACGGCCGAAAAATGGGCAAGTTTTATGGCCGGGCAATTTGGGGGCCATAACTCATGATCCGGGGCTGCGATTGCGGTTCCATTTAGACCGGCGGGACCGTGCGGCGGGGGGCAACGCGATGGGGGGGTTGGGAGCCGGCTGTTTTATCGCCGAAAAATGGGCAAGTTTATGGCCGAACACCTGATTTTCCCGTTTTCGGTCCCTCGGTGGGCGGTCGGTAGCAGCGGGGCCCCTCGGTGGCGTCGGTCCCAGCGGCGGGGAGTGGCCCGGTAGGGGCCGGGCGGGCGCGGCCCGATAGGCCGGGTGGGCTATAGTACACGGCCGGCGGACGGTTTTACGGCCGAAAAATGGGCTAGTTTTATGGCCGGGCAATGAGTAGGCCGTAACTCATGACCCGGGGCTGCGATTGCGGTTCCGTTTGGACCGGCGGGACCGTGAGGCGGGGAGGCGATGGGGGTTGGGAGCCGTGGTTTCTGGCCGAAAAATAGGCAAGTTTATGGCCGAACGCCCGATTTTCCCGTTTTCGGCACCTCGGTGGACGGTCGGTGGCCGGCGGGGGGCCCTCGGGGGGCGTCGGTCCCCGGCGGGGGCGGCCGGTCGGGGCTGGACTAGCGCGGCCCACGGCGGGGGCCCGGGTGGGCTATAGCACACGGCCGGCGGACGGTTTTACGGCCGAAAAATGGGCAAGTTTTATGGCCGGGCAATGAGGGGGCCGTAACTCATGATCCGGGGCTGCGATTGCGGTTCCGTTTGGACTGGCGGGGCCGTGAGGCGGGGGGCAACGCGATGGGGGGGTTGGGAGCCGGCGGTTTTACGGCCGAAAAATGGGCAAGTTTATGGCCGAACGCCCGATTTTCCCGTTTTCGGCCCCTCGGTGGGCGGTCGGTGGCCGGCGGGGGGCCCTCGGGGGGCCCTCAAGGGGCGTCGGTCCCCGGCGGGGGAGGCCGGCCGGGGCCGGGCGGGCGCGTCCCCCGGCGCGGTCCCGGGTGGGCTATAGCACACGGCCGGCGGACAGTTTTCAGCCGAAAAATGGGCAAGTTTTATGGCCGGGCAATGAGGGGGCCGTAACTCATGATCCGGGGCTGCGATTGCGGTTCCGTTTGGACCGGCGGGACCATGAGGCGGGGGGCAACGCGATGGGGGGGTTGGGAGCCGGCAGTTTTACGGCCGAAAAATGGGCAAGTTTATGGCCGAACGCCCGATTTTCCCGTTTTCGGCCCCTCGGGGGGCGGTCGGTGGCCGGCGGGGGGCCCTCGGTGGGCGTCGGTCCCCGGCGCGGGCGGCCGGTCGGGGCCGGGCTGGCTCGGCCCCCGGCGGGGTCCCGGGTGGGCTATAGCACACGGCCGGCGGACGGTTTTACGGCCGAAAAATGGGCAAGTTTTATGGCCGGGCAATGAGGGGGCCGTAACTCATGATCCGGGGCTGCGATTGCGGTTCCGTTTGGACCGGCGGGACCGTGAGGCGGGGGAAACGCGATGGGGGGGTTGGGAGCCGGCGGTTTTACGGCTGAAAAATGGGCAAGTTTATGGCCGAACGCCCGATTTTCCCGTTTTCGGCCCCTCGGGGGGCGATCGATGGCCGGCGGGGGGCCCTCGTTGGGCGTCGGTTCCCGGCGGGGGCGGCCGGGCCGGGAGGGCGCGGCCCCCGTCGGGGACCCGGGTGGGCTATAGCACACGGCCGGCGGACGGTTTTACGGCCCAAAAATGGGCAAGTTTTATGGCCGGGGAATGAGGGGGCCGTAACTCATGATCCGGGGCTGTGATTACGGTTCCGTTTGGACCGGCGGGACCGGGAGGCGGGGGGCAACGCGAGGGGGGGGTGGGGAGCCGGCGGTTTTACGGCCGAAAAATGGGCAAGTTTATGGCCGAACGCCCGATTTTCCAGTTTTTGGCCCCTCGGGGGGCGGTCGGTGGCCGGCGGGGGTCCTCGGTGGGCGTCGGTCCCCGGCGGGGGCGGTCGGTCGGGGCCGGCGGGCGCGGCCCCCATCGGGCCCGGGTGGGCTATAGCACACGGCCGTGCCCCGGTTTTACGGCCGAAAAAATGGGCAAGTTTTATGGCCGGGCAATTAGGGGGCCGTAAGTCATGTTCCGGGGCTGCGATTGCGGTTCCGTTCGGACCTGCGGGACCGTGAGGCGGGGGGCAACGCGATAGGGGGGTTGGGAGCCGCCCGTTTCTGGGCGAAAAATGGGCAAGTTTATGGCCATAAACTTGCCCATTTTGGCCGTAATTTTCCGTTTTTCGGCCCCCGGTGGCGGTCGGTGGCAGCGGGGCCCTCGGGCGTTAGGACCGGTCCCGTTCCTCCCCCCAGGGGCGGTCGGTCGGCCGGCGTTTGGGCCAGCGGCCGCGCGGGGCGGTGGCTACACCGGCCCGGTTTCTGGCGAAAAATGGGCAAGTTTTATGGCCGGGCAATGAGGGCCGTAACTCATGATCCCTGCGATGCGTTCCGTTCGGGCCGGTGGGCCGTGAGGCGGGGGCAACGCGATGGGGGTTGAGAGCCGCCGGGTTTTGCGGCAAAAAATGGGCAAGTTTTATGGCCGGCAATGAGGCCGTAACTCATGATCCGGGCTGCGGTGCGGTTCCGTTTGGACCGACGGGGCCGTGAGGCGGGGCAGCGCGATGGGGGTTGGGGCCGGCGGGCGGCCGGTCAATGAGGGGGCCGTAACTCATGACCCGGTGCTGCTGTTGAGTGTTAGAAAGTGTATATTTATAAAGGAGAAATTCATCATTTTACACTTTAAATCTCACTAACATCTCTAATTTTATTTATTTAAGTCCTTTGTTATTTAATTATATATGTTTTGTTTTTATTAAGTATTTTGTGTATTTTAGGGGTATCATGGTCATTTCACAATGAACGAGATTTCGGATAGCAAAACGGACGTCACTTTTGAACTCAGGACAGTCGAAAACCTTAAGAGGAGCATAAAAGGAAAAATGGCACTGTTCACACGACCCGCGGCACTATTCACATGTACCAGATCGTTCATGGATACTGTTCACGATACTGTTCAGACCGCGTTACTGTTTAAACCGTGTGCAAACAGTATTACTGTTCAAACCGCGTGGTCAAACCTGTGGTCAAACCGTGTTACTGTTCACGGATGACATGGCGCAATCCTATGCGTCCAAACTATTTTTAATCCGATGGCCATGATTCACTCAATGTATCTATAAAAGGGGGTCTTCCCCCCCTAATTTGATACCCCTGAATCCATTTTTGAGCTTAGTTTTCTGTAATTCCTTCTCCATCTTGTATTTTCTACGTATTTTAATAAAATTCCCATTTTACCCCTAGTTCAATAATGAGTAGCTAATTTTCTTTCAAGCTTGGGTTGAAGGTGAAGTCTCAACATGTGTCATGGGCTTTAATTGGTAAATTTATTTTCTCTTCCCCTCTAATTTCTGTGGAGGTTTTGACTTTTATCGACAAATAATAATAATCTTGTCTAGTTACATACAGGTTTCTGGCACCCCCAGTATAAGGTTATTATTATTTGGCACGATAAGCCCTTAGCACCATATTGATTAGAGCGTGGTTCATGAGGTGTGGATTCCCCCCTCATGATTTAATTGGTATTAATAAGGAATATTTAGCCCATGGTGCATGTTGATACGGATCCAGATACCCAAGTGCTTTATCTCAATAGTTTCCAGTTTAATTATTTCTGCCAATCCAATTTAAATTCCAGCATCATCTAAATCACTTACACACAAATCCAACCACCCATTTACATAATTAATTCTACACACAATTAAAATCCACCTCCTCGTGGGATCGACACTCAACACCATTAATCTATTTTACAATAGATTCGTGCGCTTGCGAGTTCAACAAAATTTGCACAACAAGTTTTTGGCGCCGTTGCCGGGGAAGGTAAGTATTGGTCCGAAACGGGGGAATCGGGCGAACGGCCATAAACTTGGCCGTTTTTCGGCGTTCAAACCGGGGGCCGGCCACGCGCCCATCCCGAAGCCCACGGGCGGATGGCCCCGTGGAACGAAACGGAACGGGAATCGGAGGCCCCGATCATGAGACACGGCCCCTGCGTTGGCCCCGGTCGGGGCGGTGTGCTATAGCCCACGGGGGCCTTGGAGTGGCCCGAAACGGGGGAATCGGGCGAACGGCCATAAACTTGGCCGTTTTTCGGCGTTCAAACCGGGGGCCGGCCACGCGCCCATCCCGAAGCCCACGGGCGGATGGCCCCGTGGAACGAAACGGAACGGGAATCGGAGGCCCCGATCATGAGACACGGCCCCTGCGTTGGCCCCGGTCGGGGCGGTGTGCTATAGCCCACGGGGGCCGTGGAGTGGCCCGAAACGGGGGAATCGGGTGAACGGCCATAAACTTGGCCGTTTTTCGGCATTCAAACCGGGGGCCGGCCACGCGCCCATCCCGAAGCCCCCGGGCGGATGGCCCGTGGGGCAAGCGGAGGCAGGGAATCGGAGGCCCCGATCATGAGACACGGCCCCTGCGTTGGCCCCGGTCGGGGCGGTGTGCTATAGCCCACGGGGGCCTTGGAGTGGCCCGAAACGGGGGAATCGGGCGAACGGCCATAAACTTGGCCGTTTTTCGGCGTTCAAACCGGGGGCCGGGCACGCGCCCATCCCGAAGCCCACGGGCGGATGGCCGTGGGGCAAGCAGGCAGGGAATCGGAGGCCCCGATCATGAGACACGGCCCCTGCGTTGGCCCCGGTCGGGGCGGTGTGCTATAGCCCACGGGGGCCTTGGAGTGGCCCGAAACGGGGGAATCGGGCGAGCGGCCATAAACTTGGCCGTTTTTCGGCGTTCAAACCGGAGGCCGGCCACGCGCCCATCCCGAAGCCCACGGGCGGATGGCCCCGTGGGGCCAAAGGCAGGGCCATCGGAGGCCCGATCATGAGACCACGGCCCCTGCGTTGAACCCCGGTCGGGGCGGTGTGCTATAGCCCACGGGGGCCTTGGGTGGCAGCCGGAAGCAGCAGGGGAATCGGGCGAACGGCCATAAACTTGGCCGTTTTTCGGCGTTCAAACCGGGCGCCGGCCACGCGCCCATCCCGATGCCCCCGGGCGGATGGCCGCGTGGGAGCAAGCAGGCAGGAATCGGAGGCCCCGATCATGAGACACGGCCCCTGCGTTGGCCCCGGTCGGGGCGGTGTGCTATAGCCCACGGGGGCCTTGGAGTGGCCCGAAACGGGGGAATCGGGCGAACGGCCATAAACTTGGCCGTTTTTCGGCGTTCAAACCGGGGGCCGGCCACGCGCCCATCCCTAAATCCCCGGGCGGATGGCCGTGGGGCCAAGCAGGCAGGGGAATCGGAGGCCCCGATCATGAGAGACGGCCCTGCGTTGGCCCCGGTCGGGGCGGTGTGCTGTAGCCCACGGGGGCCTTGGAATGGCCCCAGCAATCGGGCGGCCCATAAACGGCCATAAACTTGGCGTTTTGGCGTTCAAGCCGGGGCCGGCCACGCGCCCATCCCAAGCCCCAGGGCGGATGGCCGTGGGCAAGCAGGCAGGAATCGGAAGGCCCGATCATGAGACACCGCCTCTGCGTTGGCCCCGGTCGGGGCGGTGTGCTATAGCCCACGGGGGCCTTGGAGTGGCCCGAAACGGGGGAATCGGGCGAACGGCCATAAACTTGGCCGTTTTTCGGCGTTCAAACCGGGGGCCGGCCACGCGCCCATCCCGAAGCCCCGGGCGGATGGTCCGTTGGGCCCAAGCAGGCAGGGAATCGGAGGCCCCGATCATGAGACACGGCCCCTGCGTTGGCCCCGGTCGGGGCGGTGTGCTATAGCCCACGGGGGCCTTGGAGTGGCCCGAAACGGGGGAATCGGGCGAACGGCCATAAACTTGGCCGTTTTTCGGCGTTCAAACCGGGGGCAGGCCCCGCCCCCATCCCGCCCCCCACGGGGCGGATGGCCGTGGGGCCAAGCAGGCAGGGAATCGGAAGGCCCGATCATGAGACACCGCCCTGCGTTGGGACCGGTCGGGGCGCTGTGCTATAGCCCACGGGGGCCTTGGAATGGCCCGAAACGGGGGAATCGGGCGAACGGCCATAAACTTGGCCGTTTTTCGGCGTTCAAACCGGGGCGACCACGCGCCCATCCCAAGCCCCGGGCGGATGGCCGTGGGGCAAACAGGCAGGCAGGAATCGGAGGCCCGATCATGAGACCACGGCCCTGCGTTGGCCCGGTCGGGCGGTGTGCTATAGCCCACGGGGGGGCCTTGGAGTGGCCCAGCAGGGGGGCGCCGGCCCCCTCGGGCGAGCGGCCATAATAAACTTGCCGTTTTCGGCGTTCAAAACGGGGGCTGGCCACGCGCCCATCCCGAAGCCCCGGGCGGATGGCCGTGGGGCCAAGCAGGCAGGAATCGGAGGCCCGATCATGAGACACGGCCCCTGTGTTGGCCCCGGTCGGGGCGGTGTGCTATAGCCCACGGGGGCCTTGGAGTAGCCCGAAACTGGGGAATCGGGCGAACGGCCATGAACTTGGCCGTTTTTTGGCGTTCAAACCGGGCCCCACGCGCCCATCCGAAGCCCCCACGGCGGATGGCCGTGGGGCAAGCAGGCAGGAATCGGAGGCCCCGATCATGAGACACGGAGCCTGCATTGGCCCCGGTCGGGGCAGTGTGCTACAGCCCACGGTGGCCTTGGAGTGGCCCGAAACGGGGGAATCGTGCGAACGGCCATAAACTTGGCCGTTTTTCGGCGTTCAAGCATAAACTTGGCGTTTTGGCCGTTCAGGGGCCGACCACGCGCCCATCCCAAAGCCCCGGGCGGATGGCCGTGGGGCCCCTGCGGCCCGGTCGGAGGCCCGATCATGAGACACGGCCCCTGCGTTGGCCCGGTCGGGGCGGTGTGCTATAGCCCACGGGGGCATTGGAGTGGCCCGCCGCAGGGCCGCAATCGGGCGGCGGCCCATAAACTTGGCCGTTTTCGGCGTTCAAACCGGGGGCCGGCCACGCGCCCATCCCGAAGCACCCGGGCGGATGGCCGTGGGGCAAGCGGGCAGGAATCGGAGGCCCCGATCATGAGACAAGGCCCCTGCGTTGGCCCCGGTCGGGGGCGTATGCTATAGCCCACGGGGGCCTTGGAGTGGCCCGAGGTGGCAGCGGGAATCGGGGCGACGGCCATAAACTTGGCCGTTTTTCGGCGTTCAAACCGGGGCCGGCCACGCGCCCATCCCGAAGCCCACGGGCGGATGGCCGTGGGGCAAAGCAGGCAGGCCCCGCTCGGAGGCCCGATCATGAGACCACGGCCCCTGCGTTGGCCCGGTCGGTCGGGCGGTGTGCTATGCCCCAGCCCCGGGGGCCTTGGCCCGGTGGCCGCAGGGGGGAATCGGGCGAACGGCCATTAGCTTGGCCATTTTTCGGCGTTCAAACCGGGGGTGGCCACGCGCCCATCCCGAAGACCACGGGCGGATGGCCCCGTGGGGCGAAGCAGGCAGGAATCGGAGGCCCCGATCATGAGACCCCGCCCCTGCGTTGGCCCCGGTCGGGGCGGTGTGCTGTAGCCCACGGGGGCCTTGGGTGGCAGCAGGGGGGAATCGGGCGAACGGCCATAAACTTGCGTTTTCGGCGTTCAAGCCCAGGGGCCCCACGCGCCCATCCCGCCCCGGGCGGATGGCCGTGGGGCCAAGCAGGCAGGCAGATCGGAGGGAGGCCCGATCATGAGACCACGGCCCTGCGTTGGCCCATCGGGCGGTGTGCTATAGCCCACGGGGCCCCGGGCGGGTGGCCGCCCGGCAGCGACCGACCCCTCTTCCGGCCGGCGGCAGGCCAGCCCCATAGCCCCGCCGGGCCCCAGGCCTTTTGGCCGAAATGCGGGGGATCGGGCGATCTTGCGGCCATAAACTTGGCCGTTTTTAGGCGTTCAAACCGGGGCCGGCCACGCGCCCATCCTGAAGCCCACGGGCGGATGGCCGTGGGGCAAAGCGGGGCAGAATCGGAGGCCCGATCATGAGACACGGCCCCTGCGTTGGCCCCCTCGGGCGGTGTGCTATAGCCACGGGGGGGCCTTGGGTGGCAGCAGGGGCCCGGCCCAATCGGGCGGCGGCCATAAACTTGCCGTTTTCGGCGTTCAAGCCGGGGCCGCCACGCGCCCATCCCAAGCCCCCAGGGCGGATGGCCGTGGGGCAAGCGGCAGGAATCGGAGGTCCCGATCACGAGACACGGCCCCTGTGTTGGCCCCGGTCGGGGTGGTGTGCTATAGCCCACGGGGGCCTTGGAGTGGCCCGAATCGGGCGAACGGCCATAAACTTGGCCGTTTTTCGGCGTTCAAACCGGGGGCCGGCCACGCGCCCCCCCCCAAGCCCCGGGCGGATGGCCGTGGGGCCAAGCGGGCAGGAATCGGAGGCCCGATCATGAGACCACGGCCCCTGCGTTGGCCCGGTCGGGCGGTGTGCTATAGCCCACGGGGGCCTTGGCCCGGGCCGCCCCCCGCCCGGCGGCCATAAACGCCGCCGGCCCGCCGGGCCCAGCCCGGGGCCCCCCGCCCCGGCCGCCCCGGTGGCAGCAGGAGATCGGGCGAGGCCATAAACTTGGCCGTTTTCGGCGTTCAAACCGGGGCGGCCCACGCGCCCATCCCAAACCCCGGGCGGATGGCCGTGGGGCAAGCAGGCAGGAATCGGAGGCCCGATCATGAGACCACGGCCCCTGCGTTGGCCCGGTCGGGCGGTGTGCTATAGCCCACGGGGGCCTTGGAGTGGCAGCAGCGGGGAATCGGGCGGCGGCCATAAACTTGGCCGTTTTTAGGCGTTCAAAACCGGGGCCGCCACGCCCCATCCGAAGCCCCGGGCGGATGGCCGTGGGGCAAGCGGGCAGGAATCGGAGGCCCCGATCATGAGACCACGGCCCTGCGTTGGCCCCCGTCGGGCGGTGTGCTATAGCCCACCCGGGGCCCCCCGGCCGTGGCCCCCGCTTCGCCCGGCAGCGGCGGCCCCGCTTCCCCCCCGGCGGGCCCGGCCTTGGTGGCAATCGCGGGGGGATCGGGCGTTCGGCCATAAACTTGGCCGTTTTTTAGGCGTTCAAACCGGGGCGGCCACGCACCCCCATCCCCCGCCCCGGCGGATGGCCGTGGGGCAAGCGGCAGGAATCGGAGGCCCCGATCATGAGACCACGGCCCCTGCGTTGGCCCGGTCGGGCGGTGTGCTATAGCCCACGGGGCCCGGCCGTGGCCGGCCTTGCCCGCCCGGCCGACCCACCGCTTCCCCTGCAGGGCGGCAGCCCGGTGCCCCCCGGCCCCCCCGGCCCCGCCGCCCGGGGCCTTGAAGCCGGAAAATCGGGCGAAGCCATAAACTTGCGTTTTCGGCGTTCAAACCGGGCTCCCACGCGCCCATCCCGTTGCCCCCGGCGGATGGCCCCGTGGAACGGAAGCAGGCAGGGAATCGGAGGCCCCGATCATGAGACCACGGCCCCTGCGTTTTTCCCGGTCGGGCGGTGTGCTATAGCCCACGGGGGCCTTGGAGGGGCAGGCGGGAAATCGGGCGAAGCGGCCATAAACTTGGCGTTTTCGGCGTTCAAGCCGGGCGACCCGCCCCCCCTCCATCCCCGTGGGCGGATGGCCGTGGAGGCCCCGGCAGAATCGGCCCAGGCCCGATCATGAGACCACGGCCCCCATCTGCGTTGGCCCCGGTCGGGCGGTGTGCTATAGCCCACGGGGGCCCAGGGTGGCCGGAGTGGCCTTGGTGGCCGCGGGCGGCGGCCATAAAACTTGCCCGTTTTGGCGTTCAAACCGGGGCGGCCACGCGCCCATCCATCCCCGGGCGGATGGCCGTGGGGGCCCAGCGGAACGGGAATCGGAGGCCCCGATCATGAGACAAGGCCCCTGCGTTGGCCCCGGTCGGGGGCGTATGCTATAGCCCACGGGGGCCTTGGAGTGGCCCGAAAATCGGGGCCCGGGCGGCGGCCATAAACTTGCCGTTTTTCGGCGTTCAAAACCCGTTTTTCGGGCCCCACGCCCCATCCCGTTGCCCCCGGCGGATGGCCGTGGGGCAAAGCAGGCAGGGAATCGGAGGCCCGATCATGAGACCACGGCCCCTGCGTTGGCCCCATCGGGCGGTGTGCTATAGCCCACCGGGGGCCCCGTGGCCCGGAAATCGGGCGAAACGGCCATAAACTTGGCCGTTTTTGGCGTTTTCAAAGCCGAGGGCCGCCACGCGCCCATCCGGCCAGCCGGATGGCCGTGGGGCCCGCCAAAACTTGCAGCAGGAATCGGAGGCCCCGATCATGAGACCACGGCCCCTGCGTTGGCCCCCAGTCGGGCGGTGTGCTATAGCCCAGGGGCCTTGGAGTGGCCCGGCAGCCGCCGGAATCGGGCGGCGGCCATAAACTTGGCCGTTTTTCGGCGTTCAAGCGGGGGCCCCACCCATTTGCCCATCCCGGCCCCCCAGGGCGGATGGCCGTGGGGCAGCGGCGGCAGGATCGGAGGCCCGATCATGAGACCACGGCCCCTGCGTTGGCCCCGGGCGGTGTGCTATAGCCCACGGGGGCCTTGGGTGGCCCGTGGCCGCCAGGGAGGCAGGAATCGGGCGGCGGCCATAAAACTTGGCCGTTTTCGGCGTTCAAACCGGGGCTCCCACGCCCCATCCGTTGCCCCCACGCCTCCCGGTCAGCGGATGGCCGTGGGGGGCAGCAGCAGGGAATCGGAGGCCCGATCATGAGACCACGGCCCCTGCGTTGGCCCGGTCGGGCGGTGTGCTATAAACCCACCCGGGCCCGGCCGGGGCCTTGCCCGCTCCCGACCCCCATCGCCATAAACTTGCCCCGCCGCCTCCCCCCGGCAGCCCAGGCCCCATAAGGCCATGCCGGCCTTGATCATGGCAGCGCGGGGAATCATTGCGGCCATAAACTTGCCCATTTTTTTGCGTTCAAAACCGGGGCAACCCCACGCGCCCATCCCCCCCACGGGCGGATGGCCCCGTGGGGAAGCAAGCGGGCAGGAATCGGAGGCCCCCTCATGAGACCACGGCCCTGCGTTGGCCCCGGTCGGGGCGGTGTGCTATAGCCCACGGGGGCCTTGGAGTGGCCGCAGGGGGGAAAATCGGGCGACGGCCATAAACTTGGCCATTTTTCGGCGTTCAAACCGGGGGCTCCACGCCCCCCATCCGTTGCCCCCGCCCACGGATGGCCGTGGGGCAAAGCGGGCAGGGAATCGGAGGCCCGATCATGAGACCACGGCCCCTGCGTTGGCCCGTCGGGCGGTGTGCTATAGCCCACGGGGCCCGGCCACCGCAGGAGGGCCTTGCCGCCCCCAAGCGACCGCCCGCCCGCCGAGGGCGGCAGCCCGGGGCCCCGCCGGCCCCGCCCGGCCTTGGGTGGCCGAAAGCGGGGAATCGGGCGTTCGGCCATAAACTTGCCGTTTTGCGTTCAAACCGGGGCTCCCACCCCCATCCCGTTGCCCCGGGCGGATGGCCCGTGGAAGCCAAGCGGCAGGGAATCGGAGGCCCCGATCATGAGACCACGGCCCCCTGCGTTGGCCCGGTCGGGCGGTGTGCTATAGCCCCCGCCCGGCACGGGGGCCTTGGGTGGCCAGCAGGGGGAAAATCGGGCGTTCGGCCATAAACTTGGCCGTTTTTCGGCGTTCAAACCGGGGGCCGGCCACGCGCCCATCCGTTGCCCACGGGGCGGATGGCCGTGGGGGCAAATGGCAGGGATCGGAGGCCCCGATCATGAGACCACGGCCCATGCGTTGGCCCGGTCGGGCGGTGTGCTATAGCCCACCCCCCGGCAGGCCTTGCCCCCCGGCGACGCCATAAACCAGCTTGCCCCCGCCGGCGGCAGCCGGGGCCCCGCCGGATCGCGCCGCCGCCCAGGTGGCAAGCCTCGGGCGTTCGGCCATAAACTTGCCCATTTTTCGGTGCAAACCGCTTCAAAACCGGCTCCCAACCCCCCATCGCGTTGCCCCAGCCTCACCATCCGGTCCAAGCCCCCGGATCATGAATTCGGCCCCCTCATTGCCCGGCCATAAAACTTGCCCATTTTTTGGTAAAACCGTCCCCGGCGCCGTCCGGCCGTGTGGCTTATAGCCCACCGGGCCCCCGGAGGCCCGACGGCCCGACCGGCCCCGGCCCGCCCCGCGGGCCGTGCCTATAGGGCCCCCCCGGCCACCCGAGTGCCCCAGGGCAGCAGGGAAAATCGGGCGAGCGGGCATAAACTTGCCATTTTTCGGCGTTAAAACCGGTGGCTCCCAACCCCCCATCGCGTTGCCCAGCCTCCGGTCGGATCGGGTCAAAGCGGAAATGCAATCGCAGCCGGATCATGAGGCCCCCTCATTGCCGGCCATAAAACTTTGCCCATTTTTTGGTAAAAAAACCGTCCGCCCGTGGTGTGCTATAGCCCACCGGGCCCCCGCCCCGCCTTGCCCGCCCGCCCGACCGACCCGCCCCAGCCGGCCCCCAGGGACCCCCGTAGCCGGCCGGCCCGCCGGCCAGGGCCAGCCGGGAAAAAATCGGGCGTTCGGCCATAAACTTGCCCATTTTTCGGCGTAAAAACCGCCGCTCCCAACCCCCCATCGCGTTGCCCCCGCCTCACGGTCCGCCCGGTCAAGCGGAACCCATGATCGCAGCCGGATCATGATTCGGCCCCCTCATTGCCCATAAAACTTGCCCATTTTTAGTAGTAAAACCGTCCGCCCGACCGTGTGCTATAGCCCACCGGGCCCCAGCCGGGCCCCCCCCGACCCGACCGACCCAGCCTCCGGCCGGACCAGGACCCAGCCCCACGAGGACCCCCGCCCGGCCACCGCCCCCCCCAGGGGCCAGCGGGAAAATCGGGCGTTCGGCCATAAACTTGCCCATTTTTGGCCGTAAAACCGCCGGCTCCCAACCCCCATCGCGTTGCCCCCGCCTCACGGTCACGTCGGTCAAGCGGAACCCAATCGCAGCCCCGGATCATGAGTTCGGCCCCCTCTTTGGGGCGGCCATAAAACTTGCCCATTTTTGCTATAAAACCCACCGTGCCGTGTGCTATAGCCCACCGGGCCCGCCCAGGGGCCGCCCGACCCCCGACGACCCCCCCCGGGACCGCGCCCCAGGACCCCAGACCACCGCCGCCCCGAGGGGCCAAAATGGAAAATCGGACGTTCGGCCATAAACTTGCCCATTTTTCCGCCGTAAAACCGCCGGCTCCCAACCCCCCCCTCGCGCTGCCCCCGCCTCCCGGTCCCGCCCGGTCCAAGCGGAACCGCTTTTGCAGCCCGGATCATGAGTTCGGCCCCCTCATTTGCCCGGCCATAAAACTTGCCCATTTTTAGTAGTAAAACCGTACGCCAGCCGTGTGCTATAGCCCACCGGGCCCCGCCCGGGGCCCGCCCGCCCCGACCCGACCGGCCGCCCCAGCCGGGCCAAGCCCCCCAGGGCCCCCGCCCGCCACCGACCGCCCCAGGGGCAGCAGGAAAATCGGGCGTTCGGCCCTAAACTTGCCCATTTTTCGGCCATAAAACCGCCGGCTCCCAACCCCCCCATCGCGTTGCCCCCCGCCTCACGGTCCCGCCGGTCCAAACGAAACTGCAATCGCAGCCCCGGATCATGAGTTACGGCCCCCTCATTGCCCCGCCATAAAACTTGCCATTTTTCGGCCGTCAAACCGTCCGCCGGCTGTGTGCTATAGCCCAACGGGCCCCAGCGGGAAGCGCCCCCGACCCGACCGACCGCCCCCCGCCGGGGACCGCGCCCCAGGGGACCCCCGCCCACCACCGACCGCCCCCGGGGCAGCAGCGGGAAAATCGGGCGTTCGGCCATAAACTTGCCCATTTTTCGGCCGTAAAACCGCCGGCTCCCAACCCCCCCATCGCGTTGCCCCCGCCTCACGGTCCCGCCGGTCCAAACGGAACCGCAATCGCAGCCCCGAATCATGAGTTACGGCCCCCTCATTGCCCGGCCATAAAACTTGCCCATTTTTCGGCCGTAAAACCGTCCGCCGGCCGTGTGCTATAGCCCACCCGGGCCCCCGCCGGGGGCCGCGCCCGCCCGGCCTTGACCGGCCTCCCCCGCCGGGGACCGACGCCCCCGAGGGCCCCCGCCGGCCACCGACCGCCCCCCGAGGGGCCGAAAACGGGAAAATCGGGCGTTCGGCCATAAACTTGCCCATTTTTCGGCCGTAAAACCGCCGGCTCCCAACCCCCCCATCGCGTTGCCCCCCGCCTCACGGTCCCGCCGGTCCAAACGGAACCGCAATCGCAGCCCCGGATCATGAGTTACGGCCCCCTCTTTGGGGCCATAAAACTTGAGCATTTTTCGACCGTGTGCTATAGCCCACCCGGGCCCCCGCCGGGGGCCGCGCCCGCCCGACCCCGACCGACCGCCCCCGCCGGGGACCGACGCCCACCGAGGGGCCGAAGACCGGAAAATCGGGCGTTCGGCCATAAACTTGCCCATTTTTCGGCCGTAAAACCGCCGGCTCCCAACCCCCCCATCGCGTTGCCCCCCGCCTCACGGTCCCGCCGGTCCAAACGGAACCGCAATCGCAGCCCCGGATCATGAGTTTCGGCCCCCTCATTGCCCGGCCATAAAACTTGCCCATTTTTCGGCCGTAAAACCGTCCGCCGGCCGTGTGCTATAGCCCACCCGGGTCCCCGCCGGGGGCCGCGCCCCCCCCGACCCGACCGGCCCCCCCCCGGGGGACCGCGCCCAGGGGCCCCGCCGGCCACCGACCGCCCCCCGAGGGGCCGAAAGCGGGAAAATCGGGCGTTCGGCCATAAACTTGCCCATTTTTCGGCCGTAAAACCGCCGGCTCCCAACCCCCCCATCGCGTTGCCCCCCGCCTCACGGTCCCGCCCGGTCAAGCGGAACCACAATCGCAGCCCGGATCATGAGTTCGGCCCCCTCTTTGCCGCCATAAAACTTGCCCATTTTTAGTATAAAACCCACCGGGCCCCCTATAGCCCACCCGGGCCCCGCCCCGGACCCCCCACCGACCCCCCGCCGGGACCCGCGCCCCGAGGGACCCCGCCGCCACCGACCGCCCCGAGGGGCAGGAAGCGGAAAATCGGGCGTTCGGCCATAAACTTGCCCATTTTTGGTAGTAAAACCGCCGGCTCCCAACCCCCATCGCGTTGCCCCCGCCTCACGGTCCCGCCCGGTCCAAACGGAACCGCAATCGCAGCACCGGATCATGAGTTCGGCCCCCTCATTGCCTCCATAAAACTTGCCCATTTTTCGGCTAAAACCCACCGTGTGCTATAGCCCACCGGGCCCATGCCCTGGCCCGCCCGCCCGCCACCCGGCCGGCCGCCCCCCCGGGGACCAGCCCCACCGAGGACCGCCGCCGGCCACCGACCGCCCACCGAGGGGCCGAAAACAGGAAAATCGGGCGTTCGGCCATAAACTTGCCCATTTTTCGGCCGCAAAACTGCCTTCTCCCAACCCCCCCATCGCGTTGCCCCCCGCCTCACGGTCCTGCCGGTCCAAACGGAACCGCAATCGCAGCCTCGGATCATGAGTTCGGCCCCCTCATTGCCCGAGCCATAAAACCCCATTTTTGGCCAGTAAAACCGTCCGGGCCGTGTGCTATAGCCCACCGGTTCCCGCCCCACCGGGGCCCCCCGCCCGACCCGGCCGGCCTCCCAGCCGGGGACCGCGCCCCGGGACCCCGCCGACCACCGACCGCCCCCGGGGGCCAGCAGGAAAATCGGGCGTTCGGCCATAAACTTGCCCATTTTTGGCCGTAAAACCGCCGGCTCCCAACCCCCCATCGCGTTGCCCCCGCCTCACGGTCCGCCGGTCCCAAGCGGAACCGCAATCGCAGCCCGGATCATGAGTTCACGGCCCCCTCATTGCCCGGCCATAAAACTTGCCCATTTTTGGTAGGTCCGCCCGCCGTGTGCTATAGCCCCCGGGCCCCAGCCGGGCCCCCGCCCGCCACCGGCCGCCCCCCCCGGGGACCGCGCCAGGGACCCCCCCCGGCCAGGCCGCCCCCAGGGGCCAGCAGGAAAAATCGGGCGTTCGGCCATAAACTTGCCCATTTTTCGGCCGTAAAACCGCCGGCTCCCAACCCCCCCCATCGCGTTGCCCCCCGCCTCCCGGTCCCCCCGGTCCAAACGGAACCGCAATCGCAGCCGGATCATGAGTTCACGGCCCCCTCATTGCCGGCCATAAAACTTGCCCATTTTTGAGGCCGTAAAACCGTCCGCCCGGCCGTGTGCTATAGCCCACCGGGTTCCCGGGGTCCCCAGCCCGCCCGCCCGCCGCCGGCCCCCCCAGGGGCCCCCCCCGGGGCCCCCGCGCCCCAGGCCACCGACCGCCCAGCCCAGGGTGAAAGCAGGAAAATCGGGCGTTCGGCCATAAACTTGCCCATTTTTCGGCCGTAAAACCGCCGGCTCCCAACCCCCATCGCGTTGCCCCCGCCTCACGGTCCCGCCCGGTCAAAAGCGGAACCAATCGCAGCCCGGATCATGAGTTACGGCCCCCTCATTGCCAGGCCATAAAACTTGCCCATTTTTAGGCAGTAAAACCGTCCGCCGGCCGTGTGCTATAGCCCACCCGGTTCCCAGGCCAGCGCCCGCCGCCCCGACCGCCTCCCCCGGGACCCGCGCCCACCGGGCCCCAGCCCCCCACCGACCGCCCCCAGGGGCAGCAGGAAAATCGGGCGTTCGGCCATAAACTTGCCCATTTTTGGCCGTAAAACCCGGCTCCCAACCCCCATCGCGTTGCCCCCGCCTCACGGTCCGCCCGGTCAAACGGAACCGCAATCGCAGCCCGGATCATGAGTTCGGCCCCCTCATTTGCCGGCCATAAAACTTGCCCATTTTTAGTAAAACCGTCCGTCCGCCGGTGTGCTATAGCCCACCCGGGCCCCCCAGGGTGCCGCGGCCCCATAAACTTTGCCGACCCGGCCGCCCCCAGCCGGGGACCGCGCCGCCCCGAGGACCCCGCCGGCCACCGACCGCCCCCAGGGGCAAGCCAGCCGGAAAAATCGGGCGTTCGGCCATAAACTTGCCCATTTTTGGCCGTAAAACCCAGGCTCCCAACCCCCATCGCGTTGCCCCCGCCTCACGGTCCCGCCCGGTCCAAGCGGAACCGCAATCGCAGCCGGATCATGAGTTCGGCCCCCTCATTGCCGACCATAAAACTTGCCCATTTTTGGTAGTAAAACCGTCCGCCCGACCGTGTGCTATAGCCCACCGGGTTCCCCCGGGGCCGCCCCGCCCGGCCCGACCCGGCCACCCCCCAGCCGAGGGACCGGCGCCCCCAGGGGCCCCCGCCGACCCCCGAGGCCGCCCCCCGGGGCCAGCGGAAAATCGGGCGTTCGGCCATAAACTTGCCCATTTTTCGGCCGTAAAACCGCCGGCTCCCAACCCCCCCATCGCGTTGCCCCCGCCTCACGGTCCCGCGGTCCAAAGGGAACCGCAATCGCAGCCGCGGATCATGAGTTACGGCCCCCTCATTGCCCGACCATAAAACTTGCCCATTTTTGTAGTAAAACCGTCCGCCCGGCCGTGTGCTATAGCCCACCGGGCCCCCCATCGGGCCGCGCCCGCCGACCGGCCGGCCCCCAGCCCCCTTTGGGGACCGACGCCCCCCGAGGGCCCCCGCCGACCACCGACCGCCCGCCCAGGGGGGCGCAGGGGAAAATCGGGCGTTCGGCCATAAACTTGCCCATTTTCGGCCGTAAAACCGCCTCTCCCAACCCCCATCGCGTTGCCCCCGCCTCACGGTCCGCGGTCCAAGCGGAACCGCAATCGCAGCCGGATCATGAGTTCACGGCCCCCTCATTGCCGGCCATAAAACTTGCCCATTTTTTGAGTAGTAAAACCGTCCGCCCGGCCGTGTGCTATAGCCCACCGGGCCCCGCCGGCGGGCCCCCCCGACCCCACCGGCCCCTCCCCAGCCCGGGACCGCCCCAGGGGCCCCCAGCCGACCACCGACCGCCCCAGGGGCCAGCAGGAAAAATCGGGCGTTCGGCCATAAACTTGCCCATTTTTGGCCGTAAAACCGGCTCCCAACCCCCCATCGCGTTGCCCCCGCCTCACGGTCCCCGCGGTCCAAGCGGAACCGCAATCGCAGCCGGATCATGATTCGGCCCCTCATTGCCCGGCCATAAAACTTGCCCATTTTTAGTAGTAAAACCGTCCGCCCGGCCGTGTGCTATAGCCCACCGGGCCCCGGTCTTTGCCCCGCCCGACCCGACCGCCAGGGGCCCCCAGGGCCGCGCCAGGGACCCCAGCCCGCCCACCGACCGCCCCAGGGGCCCCAGGGGGAAAATCGGGCGTTCGGCCATAAACTTGCCCATTTTCGGCCGTAAAACCGCCCGGCTCCCAACCCCCATCGCGTTGCCCCCGCCTCACGGTCCCGGGTCAAAGCGGAACCGCAATCGCAGCCGGATCATGAGTTCGGCCCCCTCATTGCCCGGCCATAAAACTTGCCCATTTTTAGTAGTAAAACCGTCCGCCGGTCGTGTGCTATAGCCCACCCGGGACCCAGCCAGCCGGGGCCGCAGCCCCGACCCGCCCGTCTGCCGGCCGGCCTCCCCGCCGGGGCCCCCGCGCCCCGAGGCCCCCCCGACCACCGAGGCCGCCCCCAGGGCCAGCAGGAGGAAAATCGGGCGTTCGGCCATAAACTTGCCCATTTTTCGGCCGTAAAACCGCCGGCTCCCCACCCCCATCGCGTTGCCCCCTCACGGTCCCGCCCGGTCAAAACGGAACCATAATCGCAGCCGAATCATGAGTTACGGCCCCCTCATTGCCCGGCCATAAAACTTGCCCATTTTTAGGCCGTAAAACCGTCCGCCGGCCGTGTGCTATAGCCCAACCGGGTCCCCGCCGGGGGCCGCGCCCACCCGGCCCCAACCGGCCTCCCCCGCCGGGGACCGACGCCCAAGAGGGCCCCCGCGACCACCGACCGCCCCGCGAGGGGCCGAAAACGGGAAAATCGGGCGTTCGGCCATAAACTTGCCCATTTTTCGGCCGTAAACCCGCCGGCTCCCACCCCCCCCATCGCGTTGCCCCCCGCCTCACGGTCCCGCCGGTCCAAACGGAACCGCAATCGCAGCCCGGATCATGAGTTACGACCCCCTCATTGCCCGGCCATAAAACTTGCCCATTTTTGGGCCGTAAAACCGTCCCAACCCCGTGTGCTATAGCCCACCCGGGACCCCCGCCGCCCGCCTGCCCGCCCCCCGACCCAGCCTCCCAGCCCCGGGGACCGGCGCCCACCCAGGGGCCCCCCCCCGCCGACCGCCCCAGGGGGCCCCCCAGGGCCAGCAGGGAAAATCGGGCGTTCGGCCATAAACTTGCCCATTTTTCGGCCGTAAAACCGCGGCTCCCAACCCCCATCGCGTTGCCCCCGCCTCACGGTCCCACCAGTCAAAGCGGAACCGCAATCGCAGCCCGGATCATGAGTTCGGCCCCCTCATTGCCCGGCCCATTTTTGGTAGTAAACTTGCCCATTTTCGTGCTATAAAACCGTCCGCCCGCCGCCCCAGTCCGACCCTCCCCCCGCCTTGTTCCATAGCCACCAGAGCCGCCCCCAGGCCCCAATCGGGCGTTCGGCCATAAACTTGCCCATTTTTCGGCCGTAAAACCGCCGGCTCCCAACCCCCCCATCGCGTTGCCCCCCGCCTCACGGTCCCGCCCGGCCAAACGGAACCGCAATCGCAGCCCCGGATCATGAGTTTTGGCCCCCTCATTGCCCGGCCATAAAACTTGCCCATTTTTCAGCCGTAAAACCGTCCGCCGGCCGTGTGCTATAGCCCACCCGGACCCCCGCCGGGGGCCCCCCACCCGCCCGACCGTTGCCGCCCCTCCCGCCAGGGGCCAGCGCCCAGGGCCCCGGCGCCCCCGACCACCACCCGCCCAGGGGGGCCAGCGGGGAAAATCGGGTGTTCGGCCATAAACTTGCCCATTTTTCGACCGTAAAACCGCCGCTCCCAACCCCCATCGCGTTGCCCCCAGCCTCACGGTCACTTGGTCCAAAACGGAACCATAATTGCATCCCGGATCATGAGTTACGGCCCCCTCATTGCCGGCCATAAAACTTGCCCATTTTTGGTAGTAAAACCCGTCCGGCCGTGTGCTATAGCCCATCCGGGCCCCGCCGGTTCCCATCAGCCAGCCAGCCCCCGACCTGACCGCCGCCAGAGGACCGTCGCCCAGGGGCCCCCGCCGGCCCAGACTACCCCCCAGGGGGCAGCGGGAAAATCGGGCGTTCGACCATAAATTTGCCCATTTTTAGGCCGTAAAACCGCCCCACTCCCAACCCCCCATCGCGTTGCCCCCGCCTCACGGTCACTTGCCCGGTCCAAGCGGAACCGCAATCGCAGCCGGATCATGAGTTCACCCCCTCATTGCCGGCCATAAAACTTGCCCATTTTGGTAGTAAAACCGTCCGCCGGCCGTGTGCTATAGCCCACCCAGGCCCCCGCCGTTTCCCGCGCCAGCCGGCCCGGCCCCCGCCCCCCAGGGACCAGCCCCCCAGGGCCCCCCCCGGCCACCCCGCCCAGGGGGCCAAAATGGGAAAATCGGGCGTTCGGCCATAAACTTTGCCCATTTTTGTAGTAAAAACCGCCGGCTCCCAACCCCCATCACGTTGCCCCAGCCTCACGGTCCCCCGGTCCCAAGCGGAACATGATCGCAGCCCGGATCATGAGTTACGGCCCCCTCATTGCCGGCCATAAAACTTGCCCATTTTTAGGCCGTAAAACCGTCCGCCCGGCCGTGTGCTATAGCCCACCGGGCCCCGCCGTGGGCCGCGCCGCCCCGTGCCCGACCCGGCCGCCCCCCCGGGGGCCAAACCCGCCAGGAGTGTGCCCCACCCCAGGGCCCCATTTTGGCCCCCCCCCGACCACCCGCCAGGGGCCGAAAAATGGGAAAAATCGGGCGTTCGGCCATAAACTTGCCCATTTTTCGGCCGTAGTAAAACCGCCGGCTCCCAACCCCCATCGCGTTGCCCCCGCCTCACGGTCCCGCCGGTCCAAAGCGGAACCGCAATCGCAGCCGGATCATGAGTTCGGCCCCCTCATTGCCCGTCCATAAAACTTGCCCATTTTCGGTAGTAAAACCGTCCGCCCGACCCGTGTGCTATAGCCCACCCGGTTCCCAGCAGGGCGCCCAGCCGGGCCCCCGACCAGCCCCCCCGGGGGACCGGCCCCCCAGGGCCCCCGACCCACCGACCGCCCCAGGGGGCCAGCGGAAAATCGGGCGTTCGGCCATAAACTTGCCCATTTTTCGGCCGTAAAACCGCCGTCTCCCAACCCCCCATCGCGTTGCTCCCCGCCTCACGGTCCCGCCGGTCCAAACGGAACCGCAATCGCAGCCCCGGATCATGAGTTACGGCCCCCTCATTGCCCGGCCATAAAACTTGCCCATTTTTAGTAGTAAAACCGTCCGCCGGCCGTGTGCTATAGCCCACCCGGTTCCCCGCCGGCCCCATGGCCGCCCGCCCCTGTCCCGACCGGCCCCCCCCCGAGGGGACCAGCGCCCCAGGGCCCCCCCGCCGACCGACCGCCCCAGGGGCCAGCCCGGGAAAATCGGGCGTTCGGCCATAAACTTGCCCATTTTTTAGGCCGTAAAACCGCCGCTCCCAACCCCCATCGCGTTGCCCCCGCCTCACGGTCCCGCCCGGTCCAAAGCGGAACCGCAATCGCAGCCGGATCATGAGTTCGGCCCCTCATTGCCGGCCCATAAAACTTGCCCATTTTTGGTAGTAAAACCGTCCGCCGGCCGTGTGCTATAGCCCACCCAGGCCCCCCCCGGGGCCCAGCCCCCGACCCGACCGCCCCAGCCCTCCGGGACCCAGCGCCCACCGAGGGCCCCCCACCGGCCACCGACCACCCACCGAGGGGCCGAAAATGGGAAAATCGGGCGTTCGGCCATAAATTTGCCCATTTTTCGGCCGTAAAACCGCCGGCTCCCAACCCCCCCATCGCGTTGGCCCCCACCTCACGGTCCCGCCGGCCCAAACGGAACCGCAATCGCAGCCCTGGATCATGAGTTACGGACCCCTCATTGCCCGGCCATAAAACTTACCCATTTTTTAGTAGTAAAACCGTCCGCCGGCCGTGTGCTTTAGCCCACCCGGGTTCCCGCAGGGGGCCGCGCCCACCCGGGCCCCCGGCCACCCCGCCGGGGACCAGCGCCCCAGGGGCCCCCACCCGACACCACCGCCGCCCCAGGGTGGCAGCGGGAAAATCGGGCGTTCGGCCATAAACTTGCCCATTTTTCGGCCGTAAAACCGCCGTCTCCCATCCCCCCCATCGCGTTGCCCCGCCTCACGGTCCGCCCGGTCAAAGCGGAACATGAATCGCAGCCGGATCATGATTCTGGCCCCCTCATTGCCCGGCCATAAAACTTGCCCATTTTTCGGCGTAAAACCGTCCGCCGGCCGTGTGCTATAGCCCACCCGGTCCCCGCCGGGTGCCCCCGCCCCGCCCGGCCCCAGCCAGCCCCCGCCGGGGACCCGCCCAGAGGGCCCCATGACCCCGCCACCGCCCCAGGGGCAGCAGGAAAATCGGGCGTTCGGCCATAAACTTCCCCATTTTTGTAGTAAAACCGCCGGCTCCCAACCCCCATCGCGTTGCCCCCGCCTCACGGTCCCGCGGTCAAGCGGAACAAATCGCAGCCCCGGATCATGAGTTACCGCCCCCTCATTGCCCGGCCATAAAACTTGCCCATTTTTCGGCCATAAAACCTTCCGCCGGCCGTGTGCTATAGCCCACCCGGGCCCCCGCCGGGGTCCGCGCCCACCCCCTCCCCCCCCAGCCGGGACCAGAGCGCCCCGGGGGCCCCAGCCCGACCACCAACCGCCCCCGGGGGCAGCGGGAAAATCGGGCGTTCGGCCATAAACTTGCCCATTTTCGGTAGTAAAACCGCTCCCAAACCCCCATCGCGTTGCCCCCGCCTCACGGTCCCGCCCGGTCCAAGCGGAACCCAATCGCAGCCGGATCATGATTCACGGCCCCTCTTTGGGGCGGCCATAAAACTTGCCCATTTTTAGTAGTAAAACCGTCCGCCGGCCGTGTGCTATACCCCACCGGTTCCCCCCAGCGAGGCCGCCCAGCCCGGCCGACCGGCCACCCCCCAGCCGGGGACAGAGCGCCCCAGGGGCCCCGCCCGACCACCGACCGCCCCAGGGTGGCCAAAACAGGGAAAATCGGGCGTTCGGCCATAAACTTGCCCATTTTTGGTAGTAAAACCGCCGGGCTCCCAACCCCCATCGCGTTGCCCCCGCCTCACGGTCCCGCCGGTCCCAAGCGGAACCGCAATCGCAGCCCGGATCATGAGTTCGGCCCCCTCATTGCCGTCCATAAAACTTGCCCATTTTTGGTAGTAAAACCGTCCGGCCGTGTGCTATAGCCCACCGGTTCCCAGCCCGGGGCCGCCCCCCGGCCCCAGACCCGACCCCCCATGGGGGGCCAGAGCGCCCAGGGCCCCACCCACCACCGACCGCCCCGGGTGGCGAAGCAGGGAAAATCGGGCGTTCGGCCATAAACTTGCCCATTTTTCGGCCGTAAAAACCAGCGGCTCCCAACCCCCATCGCGTTGCCCCCGCCTCACGGTCCGCCCGGTCCAAGCGGAACCGCAATCGCAGCCCGGATCATGAGTTCTGGCCCCCTCATTTCCGGCCATAAAACTTGCCCATTTTTAGTAGTAAAAATCCGTCCGCCCGGCCGTGTGCTATAGCCCACCGGGCCCCAGCCCGGTGCCAGCCCCGCCCGGCCCCGACCGCCCCCCAGGGGGGACCCGCCCCAGGGCCCCCCACCCGCCACCAGACCGCCCCGAAAAATGGGAAAATCGGGCGTTCGGCCATAAACTTGCCCATTTTTCGGCCGTAAAACCGCCAGGCTCCCAACCCCCATCGCGTTGCCCCCGCCTCACGGTCCGCCGGTCAAAGCGGAACCGCAATCGCAGCCCGGATCATGAGTTCGGCCCCCTCATTGCCCGGCCATAAAACTTGCCCATTTTTAGGCCGTAAAACCGTCCGCCCGTGTGCTATAGCCCACCCGGTTCCCAGCCTGGGCCGCCCGCCCGACCCCGGCCGGCCACCCCCCCGCCGGGGACCAGCCCCCAGGGCCCCGCCCGACCACCGACCGCCCCAGGTGGCCAAAATGGGAAAATCGGGCGTTCGGCCATAAACTTGCCCATTTTTCGGCCGTAAAACCGCGTCTCCCAACCCCCATCGCGTTGCCCCCCCTCACGGTCACGCCGGTCAAGCGGAACCGCAATCGCAGCCGGATCATGAGTTCGGCCCCCTCATTGCCGGCCATAAAACTTGCCCATTTTTAGTAGTAAAACCGTCCATGCCCGGCCGTGTGCTATAGCCCACCGGTTCCCCGCCCCATGCCGCGCCCGACCCCAGCCTCCCCCCCGGCCGAGGCCCCAGGGCCCCCACCCCGACCACCGACCGCCCCCAGGGGCAGGAAAATCGGGCGTTCGGCCATAAACTTCCCATTTTTGGCCGTAAAACCGCCCCGGCTCCCAACCCCCATCCATCGCGTTGCCCCCGCCTCACGGTCATGCCGGTCCCAGCGGAACCGCAATCGCAGCCGGATCATGAGTTCGGCCCCCTCATTGCCCGTCCATAAAACTTGCCCATTTTTAGGTAGTAAACCGTCCGCCGGGCCGTGTGCTATAGCCCACCCGGCCCCGCCGGGCGCGCCAGCCCGACCCGGCCCAGCCCCATGGGGACCAGCGCCCCCCCAGGGACCCCGCCGGCCACCGACCGCCCAGGGGGCCAGCCGGAAAATCGGGCGTTCGGCCATAAACTTGCCCATTTTTTCGGCCGTAAAACCGCCCGGCTCCCAACCCCCATCGCGTTGCCCCCGCCTCACGGTCCCGCCCGGTCAAGCGGAACCATGAATCGCAGCCCGGATCATGAGTTACGGCCCCCTCATTGCCGACCATAAAACTTGCCCATTTTTAGTAGTAAAACCGTCCGCCCCGTGTGCTATAACCCACCGGTTCCCCAGCCCGGATGCCCCAGCCCCCCCCCACCCTCCTCCCCCAGGGACCGGCCCCCGGGCCCCGCCACCACCGCCCCGAGGGGGAAAAGGGAAAATCGGGCGTTCGGCCATAAACTTGCCCATTTTTGGCCGTAAAACCGCCGGCTCCCAACCCCCCATCGCGTTGCCCCCGCCTCACGGTCACTTCGGTCAAACGGAACCATGTCGCGCAGCCCGGATCATGAGTTCGGCCCCCTCATTGCCGGCCATAAAACTTGCCCATTTTTAGGCCGTAAAAACCGTCCGCCCGGCCGTGTGTGCTATATCCCACCCGGGCCCAGCGTCGTGCCCGCCCCGGCCCCGAGCCCCCCGGACCGGGACCCCAGGGCCCCACCGCCCCAGGCCGCCGCCCCGAGGGCATGGGAAAATCGGGCGTTCGGCCATAAACTTTCCCTTTTTTCGGCCGCAAAAACCGCCGGCTCCCAACCAGCCAATCGCGTTGCCCCCCGCCTCAAGGGTCAAGCGGAACCCATGGCAGCCCGGATCATGAGTTACGGCCCCCTCATTGCCGGCCATAAAACTTGCCCATTTTTGGCCCCGTCCGCCCGTGTGCTATAGCCCCGGGCCCCAGCCCGGCCGCCGCGCCGACCCCCCTTCACCAGCCGGCCTCCCCGCCCAGGGACCCCAGGGGCCCCACCACCGACCGCCCAGGGGCCGAAAAGGGAAAATCGGGCGTTCGGCCATAAACTTGCCCATTTTTGTAGGCCGTAAAACCGCCCGGCTCCCAACCCCCCATCGCGTTGCCCCCGCCTCACGGTCACCGCCGGTCCCAAGCGGAACCGCAATCGCAGCCGGATCATGAGTTACGGCCCCCTCATTGCCGGCCATAAAACTTGCCCATTTTTTTGTAGTAAAAAACCGTCCGCCGGCCGTGTGCTATAGCCCCCCCGGGACCCCCCCCGGGGCGCCCCCGCCCGGCCCCGACCCGCCTCCCCCCGGGGGGACCGCGCCCCCGGGACCCCCGCCCGACCACCGACCGCCCCCGGGGCCAGCAGGAAAATCGGGCGTTCGGCCATAAACTTGCCCATTTTTCAGCCGTGAAACCGCCGGCTCCCAACCCCCCTATCGCGTTGCCTCCCGTCTCACGGTCCCGCCGGTCCAAACGGAACCGTAATAGCAGCCCGGATCATGAGTAACGGCCCCCTCATTGCCCGGCCATAAAACTTCCCCATTTTTGGTAGTAAAAACCGTCCGCCCGGGCCGTGTGCTATAGCCCACCCGGGCCCCAGTCGGGCCCCGCCCGCCGACCCCCGACCCGACCCCCCCGCCGGGGACCGCCCCCGGGACCCCCCGCCCGACCACCGACCGCCCCAGGGGCAGCAGGAAAATCGGGCGTTCGGCCATAAACTTGCCCATTTTTCTCTAGTAAAACCGCGGCTCCCAACCCCCCATCGCGTTGCCCCCGCCTCACGGTCCCACGCCGGTCAAGCGGAACCGCAATCGCAGCCCGGATCATGAGTTATGGCCCCTCTTTGGGGGCCATAAAACTTGCCCATTTTTATAGTAAAACCGTCCGTCCCCCGTGTGTGCTGCTATAGCCCCCGCGCCCCCCGACCCCCCCGACCCACCACCCGCCCCCCCGCCCCCAGCGCCCCCCCCCCCGGCCACCGACCGCCCCGAGGGGCAAAATGGGAAAATCGGGCGTTCGGCCATAAACTTGCCCATTTTTGGTAGTAAAACCGCCGGCTCCCAACCCCCCATCGCGTTGCCCCCGCCTCACGGTCCCGGGTCCAAAGCGGAACCACAATCGCAGCCCCGGATCATGATTACGGCCCCCTCATTGCCCGGCCATAAAACTTGCCCATTTTTTAGGCCCGTAAAACCGTCCATGGCCGTGTGCTATAGCCCACCGGGCCCCAGGCGGAGCCGCCCCCCGACCTTGGCCGGCCTCCCCCGGGGACCGGCGCCCCCAGGGCCCCCCCCCCGACACCCACCGCCCCCAGGGGCAGGGAAAATCGGGCGTTCGGCCATAAACTTGCCCATTTTTCGGCCGAACGCCGGCTCCCAACCCCCCATCGCGTTGCCCCCGCCTCACGGTCCCGCCGGTCAAAGCGGAACCGCAATCGCGAGCCGGATCATGAGTTCGGCCCCCTCATTGCCCGGCCATAAAACTTGCCCATTTTTAGTAAAACCGTCCGCCGTGTGTGCTATAGCCCACCCAGGCCCCCGCCGGGGCCGCGCCCGCCCGGCCCCGACCGGCCTCCCCCGCCGGGGACCGACGCCCCCCGAGGGCCCCCCGCCGGCCACCGACCGCCCCCCCCGGGGCCGAAAACGGGAAAAACGGGCGGTCGGCCATAAACTTGCCCATTTTTCGGCCGTAAAACCGCCGCCTCCCAACCCTCCCATCGCGTTGCCCCTTGCCTCATGGTCCGCCGGTCCAAACGGAACCGCAATCGCAGCCCCGGATCATGAGTTACGGCCCCCTCATTGCCCGGCCATAAAACTTGCCCATTTTTCGGCCGTAAAACCGTCCGCCGGCCGTGTGCTATAGCCCACCCGGACCCCCGGGCCCCGACCGCGCCCCACCCCCTCCTCCCCCAGGACCGGGCCAGGGCCCCCACCCAGGACCCCCCGACCACCCCCCCGGGCCAGCGAAAGCGGAAAATCGTGCGTTCGGCCATAAACTTGCCCATTTTTCGGCCGTAAAACCGCCCGGCTCCCAACCCCCATCGCGTTGCCCCCGCCTCACGGTCCCGCGGTCCAAGCGGAACCACAATCGCAGCCCCGGATCATGATTCGGCCCCCTCATTGCCGACCATAAAACTTGCCCATTTTTCGGCCGTAAAACCGTCCGCCCGGTGTGCTATAGCCCACCGGGCCCCGCCGGGGAGCCGCCCCCGACCCGACCGGCCTCCCCCCCGGGACCCGGCCCCCGGGGGTCCCCGCCGACCCCGACCGACCGCCCCCCGAGGGGCGAAAACGGGAAAATCGGGCGTTCGGCCATAAACTTGCCCATTTTTCGGCCGTAAAACCGCCGGCTCCCAACCCCCCCATCGCGTTGCCCCCGCCTCACGGTCCCGCCGGTCCAAACGGAACCGCAATCGCAGCCCCGGATCATGAGTTACGGCTCCCTCATTGCCCGGCCATAAAACTTGCCCATTTTTCGGCCGTAAAACCGTCCGCCGGCCGTGTGCTATAGCCCACCCGGGCCCCCGCCGGGGGCCGCGCCCCCCCGGCCTTGACCGGCCTCCCCCGCCGGGGACCGACGCCCCCCGAGGACCCCCGCCGGCCACCGACCGCCCCCGAGGGGCCGAAAACGGGAAAATCGGGCGTTCGGCCATAAACTTGCCCATTTTTCGGCCGTAAAACCGCCGGCTCCCAACCCCCCCATCGCGTTGCCCCCAGCCTCACGGTCCCGCCGGTCCAAACGGAACCGCAATCGCAGCCCCGGATCATGAGTTACGGCCCCCTCTTTGGGGCCGGCCATAAAACTTGCCCATGTTTTAGTGCTAAAACCCCACCGTGGTGCTATAGCCCACCCGGGCCCCGCGGCCCCCCCCGACCCGACCGGCCGCCCCAGGGGGACCAGCGCCCCGAGGACCCCACCCGGCCACCGACCGCCCCAGAGGGCCAGCGGGAAAATCGGGCGTTCGGCCATAAACTTGCCCATTTTTCGGCCGTAAAACCGCCGGCTCCCAACCCCCCCATCGCGTTGCCCCCAGCCTCACGGTCCCGCCGGTCCAAACGGAACCGCAATCGCAGCCCCGGATCATGAGTTACGGCCCCCTCATTGCCCGGCCATAAAACTTGCCCATTTTTAAGCCGTAAAACCGTCCGCCGTGTGCTATAGCCCACCCGGGCCCCCGCCGGGGGCCGCGCCCCCCCGGCCTTGACCGGCCTCCCCCGCCGGGGACCGACGCCCCCCGAGGGCCCCCCGCCGGCCACCGACAGCCCCCCGAGGGGCCGAAAACGGGAAAATCGGGCGTTCGGCCATAAACTTGCCCATTTTTCGGCCGTAAAACCGCCGGCTCCCAACCCCCCATCGCGTTGCCCCCGCCTCACGGTCGCCGGTCCAAAAGGAACAAATCACAGCCGGATCATGAGTTTGGCCCCTCATTGCCCGGCCATAAAACATGCCCATTTTTCGGCTGTAAAACCGTCCGCCGGCCGTGTGCTATAGCCCACCCGGCCTAGACCGGCCTCCTCCGCCGGGGACCGACGCCCCCCGAGGGCCCCCCGCCGGCCACCGACCGCCCACCGAGGGGCCAAAAACCAGAAAATCGGGCGTTCGGCCATAAACTTGCCCATTTTTCGGCCGTAAAACCGCCGGCTCCCAACCCCCCCATCGCGTTGCCCCCCGCCTCACGGTCCCGCCGGTCCAAACGGAACCGTAATCGCAGCCCCGGATCATGAGTTACGGCCCCCTCTTTGGGGCCAGTAAAACTTTTTTTTGCTATAAACCCGGTCCCCGCCGGGTGCCCCCCGGCCGGACCGACTGCCCCCGCCCGGCCCCGACCGACTGCCCCCCGATGGGGCCCCAGCCCCGGGACCCCGCCGGCCACCGACCAGCCCCCCGAGGGGCCAAAAACTGGAAAATCGGGCATTCGGCCATAAACTTGCCCATTTTTTGGTAGTAAAACCGCAGAAACTCCCAACCCCATCGCGTTGCCCCCAGCCTCACGGTCCCGCTTGGTCCAACGGAACCGCAATCGCAGCCCCCCAGGATCATGAGTTACTGGCCCCCTCATTGCCGGCCATAAAACTTGCCCATTTTTAAGCTATAAAACGTCCCCGCCGTGTGCTATAGCCCCGGGCCCCGGCCCCAGCCGTGAGGCCCGCGCCTTGACCGGCCTCCCGCAGGGACCGCGCCCCAGGGGCCCCCGCCGAGCCCATCGGGCCCCAGGGGCCGCAGGAAAATCGGGCGTTCGGCCATAAACTTGCCCATTTTTCGGCCAGTAAAACGCCGGCTCCCAACCCCCATCGCGTTGCCCCCCCGCCTCACGGTCCCATAAATGGAACCGCAATCGCAGCCTCGGATCATGATTCCGTTACGGCCCCCATTGCCGGCCATAAAACTTGCCATTTTATGCCAGCCCTCATGATTTTTGCAAATCGGCGGTTTTATGGTAAAAATGATCCTGGCAAGCCCATTTCGGACCGTTTCGGGCGCCACTCACGCGCGTGCGATGGGGTTGGGAGCCGGGTTTCGGGCCTCCCAAGTTTATCCCACCCGTTTGGTCGCGTTGCCCCCCCCTGGAGGCCACCGACCGCCCGGGCGGGGGCCGGGTGGGCGTCGGTCCCGTTCGGCGCCCTTGCCCGTAACTTTTCGGCCGGGGCCGCGGCTCCCAACCCCCCATCGCGTTGCCCCCGCCTCACGGAGCCCAAGTTTCAAGCACGGCCGTGTGATGTCCCCATAGAAAAATGGGCAAGTTTTATGGCCGGGCAATTTGGGGCCGTAACTCATGATCCCGTTGGCTGCGGTGCGGTTCCGTTTGGACCGGCGGTACCGTGAGGCGGGTGGGCGCCCATGAGGGTTAGGCCACCGGCGGTTTTCACGTAAACCTGGGCAAGTTTTATGGGGCGCGTGCCCATTTTCGGCCCCTCGGGCGGTCTGTGGCAACCCCCTCGGGTTGCCCCGGTCCTCGGGCGGGGAGGCGGTCGAGGGGGGCGGCCTCCCGGCGGTTTGCCGGCAGAGTTGGGCTATAGCCCATTTTCGGAGTCAAGGAAAATGCCGTTCGGCCCCATGGGCAAGTTTCGGCGGAAAGCCCGGCCCAACCCCCTCATGATCCGGTTTATGCTGCGATTGCCCCCGTTTGGACCGGCGGGACCGTGAGGCAAAGGGCCGAACGCATCGATGGGGGGTTGGGAGCCCCGGTTTTAAGGCCATAAAAATGGGCCCATTTTATGGCCGAACGCCCATTTTCGTTCCCCTCGGGGCGGTGGGTGGCCGGGGGGCCCTCGGTGGGCGTCCGGTCCCCCCCGGCCCCCGTCAGGTCGGGGCGGCGGCGGGCCATTGACCTGGCCCCTATAGCACACCTACCCAGCCCCGAAATCGGTTTCCCCGCCCAAGTTTTATGGCCCCTCGGCAATGAGGGGGCCGTAACTCATGATCCCTTTGGGCTGCGGTGCCCCTTCCGTTTGGACCAGCGGGGCCGTGAGGCCCCATCGATGGGGGGTTGGGAGCCTTTGCGGTTTTCTGGCCAAAAATGGGCAAGTTTATGGCCGAACGCCCGATTTTCCCGTTTCGCGCCCCTCGGGTCGGTGGTGGCCGGGGGCCCTCGGCGTGGTCGGTCCCGGCGGGGGGCCGGCGGGGGCGAGGCGCCCCGTCCCGGGGGGCCGGTGGCTATAGCACACGGCCGGATCGGTTTTTTCAGCCGCTAAAATGGGCAAGTTTTATGGCCGGCAATGAGGGGCCGTAACTCATGATCCGGCTCATGGTTGCGTTCCGTTTGGACCGACGGGACCGTGAGGCTGGGGAACGATGGGGGTTGGGAGCCCTTGCCCAGTTTTACTACCAAAAATGGGCAAGTTTATGGCCGAACGCCCGATTTTCCGGTTTTCGGCACCTCGGTGGGCGGTCGGTGGCCAGCGGGGGGCCCTCGGGGGGCGTCGGTCCCTGGCCCGGCCCAGTCGGGCGGGCGGGCGGCCCCGGCGGGGGCTATGGGCTATAGCACACTTGCCCATTTTTTCGGCAGAAAAATGGGCAAGTTTTATGGCCGGGCAATGAGGGGGCCGTAACTCATGATCCGGGGCTGCGATTGCGGTTCCGTTTGGACCAGCGGGACCGTGAGGCGGGGGGCAACGCGATGGGGGGGTTGGGAGCCGGCGGTTTTACGGCCGAAAAATGGGCAAGTTTATGGCCAAACGCCCGATTTTCCCGTTTTCGGCCCCTCGGGGGCGGTCGGTGGCCGGCGGGGGGCCCTCGGGGGGCGTCGGTCCCCGGCGGGGGAGGCCGGTCGGGGCCGGGCGGGCGCGCCCCCGGCGGGGGCCCGGGTGGGCTATAGCACACGGCCGGCGGACGGTTTTACGGCCGAAAAATGGGCAAGTTTTATGGCCGGCCCCAAAGAGGGGGCCGTAACTCATGATCCGGGGCTGCGATTGCGGTTCCGTTTGGACCGGCGGGACCGTGAGGCTGGGGGCAACGCGATGGGGGGGTTGGGAGCCGGCGGTTTTACGGCCGAAAAATGGGCAAGTTTATGGCCGAACGCCCGATTTTCCGGTTTTCGGCCCCTCGGGGGGCGGTCGGTGGCCGGCGGGGGGCGTCGGTCCCCGGCCGGGCCCAGGTGAGGCCGGCGGGCGCGGTCCCGGTCAGTAGAAAAATGGCGGGCCCGGCGCACACGGTCGGGCCGACGGTTTTAAAGCTGCCTTGAAAAAATGGGCAAGTTTTATGGCCGGGCAATTTGGGGCCATAACTCATGATCCGGCTGCGATTGCGGTTCCATTTGGACCCAGCCTGGGACCGTGAGGCTGGGCAACGCGATGGGGGTTGGGAGCCGGCATGGTTTTACGGCCGAAAAATGGGCAAGTTTATGGCCGAACGCCCGATTTTCCCGTTTCGGGCGGCTCGGTGGCGGTGGCGGGGGCCCTCGCCCGAGGGCCGTAGGCCCCGCCGTGGCGCGGCCCCGAGCGGGACCCGGTGGGCTATAGCACACGGCCCGATGGACGGGCCTAAAAAATGGGGGGCTAATGATAACTCGGATCCGGCTGCGATTGCGTTCCATTTACCGGCGGGACCTGAAACGCGATGGGGGGTTGGGAGCCTTTTCTGGCCGGGCAATTTATGGCCGAACGCCCGATTTTCCGTTTCGCCCCTCGCGGTCAGCGGGTCCGATGGCCTCGGGAGCGGGTCCAGGGGGCCGGGCTGGGCGGGGGGCAGTCGGGGGCCGGTCGGGCTTAGGAGCCGGCTTACTGCGACGGTTTCTCTAAAAAAATGGCCATGTTTTATGGCCGGGCAATGAGGGGGCCGTAACTCATGATCCGGGGCTGCGATTCCGGTTCTGTTTGGACTGGCAGGACCGTGAGGCGGGGGGCAACGCGATGGGGGTTGAGCCACGGTTTACTACGGGCAAGTTTATGGCCGAACCGATTTTCCAGGCGGCACCTCGGGGCGGTCGGTGGTCGGGCGGGGGCCCTCGGGGCCCGGTCCCGGGCGGCCGGTCGGGCTGTACTAAGGCCCCACGGCGGGGCTCGGTGGCTATAGCACACGGCCGGGGATTGACGGTTTCTGGCCGAAAATGGGCAAGTTTTATGGCCGGGCAACGAGGGGGCCGTAACTCATGATTCGGCGCTGCGATTACGTTTCCGTTTGGACCGGAAGGCCCGTGAGGCGGGGGGCAACGCGATGGGGTTGGGAGCCATGGTTTCTACGGCGAAAAATGGGCAAGTTTATGGCCGAACGCCCGATTTTCCCGTTTTTGGCGGTCGGTGGCCGGCGGGGGGCCCTCGGGGGGCCCTCGGGGGGCGTCGGTCCCCGGCGGGGGAGGCCGGTCGGGGCCGGGCGGGCGCGGCCCCCGGCGGGGGCCCGGGTGGGCTATAGCACACGGCCGAAAAATGGGCAAGTTTTATGGCCGGGCAATGAGGGGGCCGTAACTCATGATCCGGGGCTGCGATTGCAGTTCCGTTTGGACCGGCGGGACCGTGAGGCGGGGGGCAACGCGATGGGGGGGTTGGGAGCCGGCGGTTTTACGGCCGAAAAATGAGCAAGTTTATGGCCGAACGCCCGATTTTCCCGTTTTCGGCCCCTCGGGTGCGGTCGGTGGCCGGCGTGGGGCCCTCGGGGAGTCGGTCCCTGCGCGGCGGCCGGCTCGGCCGGGCGGGCACGGCCCCCAATGGGGGCCCGGGTGGGCTATAGCACACGGCCGGCGGACGGTTTTACGGCCGAAAAATGGGCAAGTTTTATGGCCGGGCAATTAGGGGGCCGTAAGTCATGATCCGGGGCTGCGATTGCGGTTCCGTTTGGACCTGCGGGACCGTGAGGCGGGGGGCAACGCGATGGGGGGGTTGGGAGCCGGCGGTTTTACGGCTGAAAAATGGGCAAGTTTATGGCCGAACGCCCGATTTTCCTGCTGCCCCCTGGGCGATCGATGGCCGGCGGGGGGCCCTCGTTGGGCGTCGGTTCCCGGCGGGGGCGGCCGGTAGGGGCCGGGGGGGCGCGGTCCCCGGCAGGGGCCCGGGTGGGCTATAACACACGGCCGTTGGACGGTTTTACGGCCGAAAAATGGGCAAGTTTTATGGCCGGGCAATGAGGGGGCCGTAACTCATGATCCGGGGCTGCGATTGCGGTTCCGTTCAGACCGGTGGGCCCGTGAGGCGGGGGGCAACGCGATGGGGGTTGAGAGCCGGCGGTTTTGCGGCCGAAAAATGGGCAAGTTTTATGGCCGGGCAATGAGGGGGCCGTAACTCATGATCCGGGGCTGCGATTGCGGTTCCGTTTGGACCGACGGGACCGTGAGGCGGGGGGCAACGCGATGGGGGGGTTGGGAGCCGGCAGGGGCGGCCGGTCAATGAGGGGGCCGTAACTCATGACCCGGTGCTGCTGTTGAGTGTTAGAAAGTGTATATTTATAAAGGAGAAATTCATCATTTTACACTTTAAATCTCACTAACATCTCTAATTTTATTTATTTAAGTCCTTTGTTATTTAATTATATATGTTTTGTTTTTATTAAGTATTTTGTGTATTTTAGGGGTATCATGGTCATTTCACAATGAACGAGATTTCGGATAGCAAAACGGACGTCACTTTTGAACTCGTGATGCAATAAAACCTTAAGAGCAAAAGATAAAAGGAAAATGGCACTGTTCACACGTACGTCACTATTCACATGTACGTTACTGTTCATGGATACTGTTCACGACAATCGCTCGCATCACTTGTCGCTCAAACCGTGTGCAAACCGTGTTACTGTTCAAACCGCGTGGTCAAACCCGTGGTCAAACCGTGTTACTATTCACTGATGACGTGGCGCAATCTCGCATCCAAACTATTTTTAATCCGATGGCCATGATTCACTCAATGTATCTATAAAAAGGGGGCCTCCCCCCCCTAATTTGATACCCCTGAATCCATTTTTGAGCTTAGTTTTCTGTAATTCCTTCTCCATCTTGTATTTTCTACGTATTTTAATAAAATTCCCATTTTACCCCTAGTTCAATAATGAGTAGCTAATTTTCTTTCAAGCTTGGGTTGAAGGTGAAGTCTCAACATGTGTCATGGGCTTTAATTGGTAAATTTATTTTCTCTTCCCCTCTAATTTCTGTGGAGGTTTTGACTTTTCGTCGACAAATAATAATAATCTTGTCTAGTTACCGCCCTGGTTTTACCAGCACCCTAGTATAAGGTTATTATTATTTGGCACGATAAGCCCTTAGCACCATATTGATTAGAGCGTGGTTCATGAGGTGTGGATTCCCCCCTCATGATTTAATTGGTATTAATAAGGAATATTTAGCCCATGGTGCATGTTGATACGGATCCAGATACCCAAGTGCTTTATCTCAATAGTTTCCAGTTTAATTATTTCTGCCAATCCAATTTAAATTCCAGCATCATCTAAATCACTTACACACAAATCCAACCACCCATTTACATAATTAATTCTACACACAATTAAAATCCACCTCCTCGTGGGATCGACACTCAACACCATTAATCTATTTTACAATAGATTCGTGCGCTTGCGAGTTCAACAAAATTTGCACAACAAGTTTTTGGCGCCGTTGCCGGGGAAGGTAAGTATTTTAATTTGTAGAATTAATTTTTTGTAAATAATTTTATTATTATTACTATTATTATTATTATTTTAGTTGTTTCCTTGTATTTTTTTTCTTAATTAATTAAAAAAAAGCGAATTTATATTTTAGGTAAGAATTTCTTTTTCTCTTCTTTAAATTTCTGCAATTTAATTTTCAAGTTATTTCTCTTTGTAATTTTTCATTTATCTCATTAATTTATTTTTATTTTATTTCACGTATTTGTTTTAGTGTATTTTGTTTTTATAGAAAGGTTGTAACAGCGCAATAAGGTTAGTATCGTAATTTCTCCTTCTTCTTTATTTGTTTTGTTCTCAATTTATTTTCTTTATTTGCATGCATGGTCGTAGGTCATTATCACCTAATCTTGAACCTATAGACCTTGAATTAGAAAAAACACTTCGCACACAGAAGCACATTGCATTTAAAAATAAAATTGAAATGGATTTGCAACAACCAGAACCACAAGAGAGGCCATTTAAGGACTACTTCAGTCCCTTAGCTAATTTGAGCACATCATGCATTAGATACCCAAATGTAGCTGCTAGAAGTTTTGAACTAAAACCTAGTGTGCTAAATTGTCTCCCAACATTCTATGGCCTAGAAAATGAGGATCCATATAATCATCTGAATGATTTTCATACAATTTGTCAAACTTTTAAATATGAAAATTTTTCAGAAGATGACGTAAAACTTAGACTATTCCCATTTTCTTTAAAGGATAGAGCTCGTTCATGGTTCAATACATTGCCTGCTAATAGCATTACAACATGGGAACAAATGGTAACGAAATTTTTAAATAAATATTTCCCAGTGCATAAAACCAATGCTATTCGCAGGGAAATTTCAGAGTTCACACAGAGAGAAGACGAGCAGTTTTTCGAAGCATGGGAGCGATTCAATGGGCTACTTTTGAAGTGTCCACATCATGGGTACGAGAAATGGCACCAATGCCAATACTTCTTGGAAGGATTATTGCCAAATGTGCAAGAATGGCTAATGGCGACAAGTGGAGGAGAGCTAATGTCAAAAAGTGCATCAGAGATTTGGGATTTCTTCCAAATGACAAGCGAGATAATTCCCAACAGCGGAGTCGATCACTCAGGAATACTAGAAGAATTAAAGGAGTAAATGAGGTTCACATTGGCGAGTCAAGTTCGGGAATTAAAGAAGTCAAAGAGATAATTGAAGGTCTTTCTCGACAAATAGCATTGTTGACGACTGCCAAATCAACAGAGCCACATGACCATGAGTCGTATTCAGATCAAGCCAATGCCATCGGTGTCATGAGGAAGCCATCAAATTACAACCCATACTCCAACACATATAATCCTGGATGGAGAGATCACCCCAATTTTTCATGGTCTCAAGGGTTCCAACAGAATGGACCAGCAGCTCCAGCTCCACCAATGCAACCAATTCCTCAAGCCTCTCAGCCACCATTTAGACCATACAATCAGAACCAAAACTACTCTCAACCCAGACAATGGGAGGATGCCTTCCAGAATGTCAAGAATGTTACTAACTCCATGATCGAGCAACAGAACCGCACCATTGATGGACTACGAAATGAGATGAGAGCAGGCTTTAACTCACAAGCCCAATCAGTTTCAAGCCTCGAGAAGATGGTGGGACAACTTGCTTCTTCAGTTCAGACTTTGGCAATGACTCTGAGAAAGGCAAATTTCCAAGTCAACCAAAGGCCTAATCCTAAAGGAGTACATGAAGCAACTACCAGCTTCACCGCAACAAAGATGGAGAGGTCAAAGCCGTTATGACCTTGCGAAAAGGAAAAGAAGTCGACAATAAAGTGGAGATGCCAGCGACCAAAGAAAATCAAATTGTACCTGTAAATGTTGAAGACTCGCCACCGGAGGAGAAAGAAGAAACCAACCCACGGGAATACGTTCCTAAAGCTCCATTCCCTCAAAGGTTAGCTAAAGGAAAGAAGGAAAATCCACAGTGAGATTCTTGAAGTCTTCAAACAGGTAAGTGTTAACATCCCTTTACTTGATGCAATAAAGCAAGTTCCATCTTATGCCAAGTTTCTTAAAGACCTTTGCACTAAAAAGAGAAACATTCATGTTCAGAAAAAGGCATTTTTAACAGAAAACGTTAGTTCTATACTCCAACACAAAATTCCTCTAAAATGTAAAGACCCAGGCTCTCCCACTATCTCATGTAGTATAGGGAACCACACAATTGAGAATGCTTTGTTGGATTTAGGAGCTAGTGTTAATCTTTTGCCTTACTCAGTATTTATGAAACTTGGATTGGGAGAATTACACCCAACTCCAGTGGTGTTACAGCTTGCAGATCGGTCCACGAAAATCCCTCGTGGTATTGTGGAGGACGTGCTTATACAGGTAGACAAGTTTTATTTTCCTGTTGATTTCATTGTAATTGACACTCAACCAACACAGGATTCAAGGAAGCACATCCCCATTATCCTAGGCCGACCATTCTTGGCAATCATGATGCTCACATTCAATGCAGGACTGGAAATATGCAGTTGTCCTTTGGCAATATGACCATGGAGCTCAACATCTTCAACATTGCCAAACAACCTCACAATGCAGATGATGGAATTGTTGATGTGGATTTAATTGAAGCATTAGTTGATGATACTTTTCTTTCAAACCTTAGTGATGACCCTTTACAAACATGTTTAACTCACTTTGGTTTGGATTTTGATGTTGACAGATCGGGCCGATGAGGTCAACGCTCTACTTGACTCAAGACCATCCATTGACACTAATAAATGGAAGTCAAGAGTTGAACAACTAGCACCATCGAGAAGAAAATCATCCCATCATCGAATCACCACCGAAACTCGAGCTCAAACCATTACCCAACACTTTGGAATATGCGTTCTTTGGGAGAAGAAAGCACTCTACCAAGAATCATCTCATCATCCCTAAATGACGAACAAAAAGGTAAGTTGTTGGATGTTTTAAAAGAGCACAAATGAGCATTAGGATGGACCATAGCAGTATATAAAGGTATAAACCCAAAGATTGCATGCATTACATTCACCTTGATGAAAATGCTAAATCTACTAGGGAAATGCAACGCTCGGTTAAATCCTAATATGAAAGAAGTTGTTAGAACAAAGTCCTTAAACTGTTAGACGCAGTATCATTTACCCCATTTCGATAGTTCATGGGTCATCCAGGCAAGTTGTCCCCAAAAAGTCGAGTCACAAAGAGTTACCAATGCTGATAATGAATTGATACCCACTAGAGTAACTACAGGATGGCGTGTATGCATTGATTATAGGAAGTTAAATTCTGTCACACGTAAAGACCATTTTCCTTTACCATTTATTGATCAAATGCTTGATAGATTAGCAGGCCATGAATTTTATTGCTTTCTAGATGGCTATTCAGGATACAATCAGATTCCCATAGCACCAAAAGATCAAGAGAAAACCACTTTCACTTGCCCTTTTGGCACTTTTGCATATAGGAGGATGCCATTTGGATTATGTAATGCACCTGCTACATTTCAACGATGCATGTTAAGCATTTTTTCTGATATGGTTGAACGATTCCTTGAAGTCTTTATGGATGACTTTTCTGTCTTTGGTGACTCATTCGATCAATGTTTACATCATCTAACACAAGTTTTGCAGAGATGTATAGAGAAGAATTTGGTTTTAAATTGGGAGAAATGCCATTTTATGGTAAAACAAGGTATAGTTCTCGGTCACATCATTTCATGCAAAGGTATTGAGGTTGACAAAGCCAAGGTAGATCTCATTTCTAATCTTCCTCCACCTAAAACAGTCAGAGAAGTAAGATCTTTCCTTGGACATGCTGGTTTTTATAGACGTTTCATTAAAGATTTTAGCAAAATTTCTAGACCCTTATGCAATTTACTTGCTAAGGATGTACATTTTGTCTTTGATGATTCATGTCGTGTAGCGTTTGAAAAGTTAAAGCAATTGTTGACGTCATCACCCATCATTCAGCCACCAAACTGGAGCTTACCATTTGAGCTTATGTGTGATGCATCTGATTATGCAGTAGGAGCAGTATTAGGACAAAGAGTTGATCGAATTCCTCATGTTATTTACTATGCTAGTATGACATTAAACGATGCACAGTTGAACTATTCAACTACCGAAAAAGAAATGCTAGCAGTAGTGTTTGCATTAGAAAAATTTCGATCTTATCTCATTGGTTGTAAAATTATTGTGTTCACAGATCATGCTGCTCTGAAATATCTTCTCACAAAGAAAGATGCAAAAGCTAGACTAATTCGTTGGGTGTTACTTTTGCAGGAGTTTGACTTGGAATTCAAAGATAAGAAAGGTTCTGAAAATGTTGTGGCGACCATCTCTTTCGTCTCCACTTTGACATCAACACAGAACCCTTAACATTGAATGAGTCATTTCCAGATGAACAATTAATGAGTGTGGAAGTATTACCTTGGTATGCTGATATAGTTAATTATCTTGTTACAGGTAAACTTCCAGAGCATTGGACCAAGCAAGACAGGGCCAAATTCTTTGCGGAAATAAAGAATTTTTTCTGGGATGACCCCTATCTGTTTAAGTATTGTGCAGATCAAATTATTCGACGATGTGTCCCAGAGAATGAAGTTCATAACATCCTTTCGTTCTGCCATGAACAAGCTTGTGGAGGCCATTTCAGCGCTAAGAAAACGGGGACTAAAGTTCTACAATGTGGTTTCTATTGGCCAACTATATTTCGAGATGCTTACACCTTTTGTTCTTCATGTGATAGGTGTCAACGAATGGGGAGCATTACACGAAGGAATATGATGCCACTAAATCCAATTTTAGTGGTTGAGATTTTTGATGTATGGGGTATCGACTTCATGGGACCCTTTCCCCCATCTTTTGGTCATCAATACATATTGGTTGCTGTTGACTATGTTTCGAAATGGGTAGAGGCAATTCCATGCGTAACCAATGATCATAAAGTGGTGATAGGGTTTTGAAGAGCAACATTGTTTCACGCTTTGATTCCTCGAACGATAATCAGTGATGGTGGTACCCACTTTTGCAACAAATCATTCAAAGCACTTTTGACAAAGTACTCCATCACTCATAAAGTGGCGACCCCGTATCATCCGCAAACCAAAGGGCTGTTGAGATCTCCAATCGAGAAATAAAGCACATCTTAGAAAAGACCGTGAGGCCGCATTAAAAGATTGGTCATTAAGACTTGATGATGCATTATGGGCATATAGAACGGCGTTCAAAACCCCAATCGGGATGTCACCCTACAGGCTAGTGTATGGAAAAGCTTGCCACCTACCCGTGGAACTCGAGCATCGTGCGACTTTGGGCCATCAAGAAATTCAATTTTGACATGCAGCAAGTCGGCTCGAAAGACGACATTACAATGTGGCGTAACTTGAAGAAATTCGTAATGATGCATAATGAAAACGCCAAGGTTTACAAGCAAATAATGAAAGTCTTTCATGATAAGCAGATTATGAGAAAATCTTTCACTCCAGGTCAGAAAGTACTTTTATTCAATTCTCGTTTGCACCTATTCCCAGGTAAACTACGCTCTCGATGGTCCGGCCCCTTCATTGTTCACACTGTTTTTCCACATGGGGCAATTGAAATTAAGGACCCAAAAAATGGTGTCACGTTTAAAGTTAATGGTCAAAGATTAAAGCCATATCTAGAGTACCAACCACATGGAGAGGACATCGAAATAAATTTAAGTGACCCACCAGATTTGAATTAAGATTTTTCTTTTCGGTGATTTATTTATTTATTTATTTTCTTCTGCTAATTGAAATCATTTGTGCATAAGTGTGTTTGTTTAACCATTAAGTTTTCTTTTATCACTTTTAATCATGAGACAGTTCCTCTTGAACATCCTTAGAAGACTTCAACGTGTCCAATCTCATCTTAGAGGCCGATACGATTTTGTAAAACACATCGTATTTGGAAGCTACAACCACCGGAGTTAATATCCCACGTTGAGGATTTAGAAAGCCAACTCGAGACATTGAGAGCAAGTGTCTACAACATCCAAATGGAGCTTGAGGTAAATTCCATAAGAGGACGATTGTGATTTTCTTTGTGTGTTTTTGTTTGTTACTCTGTTTGTGTGTTTTAGTTTGTGTGTTTTAGTTTGTCACCCCTGGTCAAGTGGCGGATAACGGACTCGTGACAATCAAGCTCGGTTACTCCGCTTTCCCATAATTACTGATCTTCTGAGGCGAAGGTATGGATAGAAACGAGATCTTAGCAAAGCTTCATAGTCGATTCCCTTCACTTCCTCAGAATGCCCTCCTCACAATCTATAAAGCTCGATCCGAACGCATGCGATTGCTCATGAGGAATAACATACCCGCCGATATCCGCAAGGTTAATAGAGGCCAAAGTACGCTTGGCAGGTGAGTTACCTCCTAAATTTATTGCATACATGCCTGGTTGTGGTAAAGGAAATTACGCAAGAAAGCGAAGAGCTCGAAAATTTCTTGCTTGCTTGTCATAAGTGTGCCGTATGTTATGCAATAAAAACGATGTTCTTTAGGAATGGTGTCCGATAACAGAAAGATAAGATTCAATTCATTAGGGATGGCTTGAATAAGGAGTCATTGGATGATATTCTTTGTCTCTTGAAACGCATCCTAGTGGATATGTGCAAGGAGCGATTCTCCGCTTATGGCCATCATTCCGTAAAGAGCATGCACGATACTGATCTCGAATCGACTATAAACGACCTGCTTGCCGCTTTATAAGAAAACTGATGGGAAGCCTATCCTCGACCCATAGAGGGCGTTGAAGCCGCTTTCGGACGTAAAACCGAGGAAGATGTGAGCCACAGTCGCAACTACCTGTAAATATCCTTTTACTTTACTGTTGTTTTATTTTACTATTGTTTTACCATTTGCATTATTGTCTTTAATAATTTTATATTTGTCATTACTTGCTTTTCCTTTTTATGCTTCCTTTTGACTCTCAAGCCATGTGCATTACACGATTAATTGACATAGACATGACACCTCATTCACAGCTGTGACCCATTGCCGCCAAGATCCTTAAATATGATTCTTTTCGTTTACACTCACAAATTATTTTTGAGAAGTATCATAATGGCAGCTACTCCCAATAAACAATTCAAGAACATTTGTGTGCTTTCCTGGATTTAACTATGGCAAATATAAAGAGTTCTTTGAGGCGGCCATTGATCTTGGTCGATGCATAGCAGAGAGAAAATTACACTTAGTATACGGCGGAGGTGACCGAGGGTTATCAAAATTGGTCTCAGAAACTGCTTTTGTCAGAGGAAGTCAAGTGTTAGGCATCATACCACAAGCCCTAAAACCTTTGGGTCGCTTGTCTAACTCACCGACCGGAGAAGAGTTAGTTGTCTCGTATGCAAGAAAGAATAACCAAATGCTTAATCATGCTGATGCTTTTATTTTCTTACCAGAGATCTTGCAACTCTAGAGGCACTTATCACTTTAGCATCTTGGGCCCATCTCGCACATTCATCGAAACCAATCGGTTTGTTAAATGTCAATAATTTTTATGATGGCTTTATCGCATTTCTTAACCATGCAATAAAAACTACTTCATTCCCTCTACGGTGAAAAAGCTTTTTATTTGTGCTCACACTCGCTAATGAGCTACTTGATCTGCTTATGTTTATCGACTGAGCGCATCCCAAGACCTTGGTGTTGGAGTGTACAAATAACGATGTTAACAATAGCAGCAGTAAGAAGTACAAATTAGATTTAAATCTCCGCCTGTAAATATTTTATTCTGTGTTGCACCACCCAGGTGATGTCTTCTAAACTCTACTTCTTTCCTTTAAAACATTGAGGACAATGTTTCGTTCTGGTTGGGGGGAGGGGATAGTTGACAATTGTGGAATGTTGGTTAAGTTTTTACTAATTTTTTGTTGTAGAAACTAACTGTTGTTAACTGTTTGTGTTGAAGATGGCTGAATATGGAGTGTAGTTACTCTAGAAACGCATCTTCTCAGTTAAAAAAAAGAAAAAAAAAGAAAAAAAATAATGAAAAAAAAAATTTCTTATTTTTCGTGTGATCTTTCTAACTTTTTGACTTCTCCTTTATAAATATGCATTTTCAAATTTTGAGTCAAAGATGGCTGAATATAGAGTGTAGTGTCTCTAGAAACGCATCTTCTTAGTTAAAAAAAAAAAATCATTTTTCTATCATTTTAAGTGCAACATTTTCAATTAGTTTTTCTGCATCATTTTCACATTTCTGCATGCATATTCTCCTTTCATGTTAGAATCGGTTGGGGTAGAATGTTGTTAAAAAAAAAAAAAATAGTGTGATTTTGTTTTTATTTTTGGATGACATGATGATTTTCGAATTTTAGTATTTGTATTATCTTTGGTTTTGAGTGATGTTACACTATGTTTGCTACTCTACATGTTGATGTCGGAGATAAATATGAGTTGCTTGAAAGAATTGACATGTCATAATGAATACCAAGTGAGCTTTTGAGCCTATTATTTTTCTTGGAGAATAACCCTTTTTGCCCATTCTTCATACAGCTTAGTAATATTATTATTTTATACATGATCTTTAGATTTCCTTGGAGTCAACCCTTTAAAAAAAAAAAGAAAAAAAAAAAAAGAAAAAGTGTGTTGCTACATCTGAATGTCCATTTAACTAGTAGATATGGAGGATTATCTAGAGCCCTAAAAGATGATGGAAAGGCCATCTTTGACCCGTTTGAGCCTTTCTAGCCATCCCTTATGTCAAATATCCATAGTTAGCCCTTTTGTGCCTTTATTAAAAAAAAAAAAAAAAACTTTTCTTTGTCAACTTATCGTCTTCACCTACTCCAATTTGGAGTATTACCCAATATCTTACAAGTTCCATCACCTATTCATGTTTGAGAAAAATATAAATAATTATTTTGTTTAGTAAAGTTGTGCAATATCGAAAAAAAAAAAGAAAAAAAAGAGAGAAAGCAAAGAAAAAAAAAAGAAAAAAAAATTCTCTAAAAAAAAAAAAAGAGAAAGAAAAAAAAAAGAGAGAGAGATATAATACAATAATAAATAAGTAAAATGCACTTTTTAGTTTCCAAAAGATATTATTTTTCTCAAACATATATTTTGTTTCCTCTATTTTCCTTTCTTTGTTAGCCATGTCCCTAGCCTACGTTACATCCCAATAAAAGTCCTTCTTGATTTTAGGGAACTATAGTCTGAAGTAGAAGCTAGTTATATGGGCCAAAAGATGTAGTAATGCATAATTTAAAAAAAAAAGAAAAAAAAAATAAGTAAATAAATTGGGTTGACTAGCATTTTGTTTGATTTGAGATCATGTTATTTCTAAGTTGTGGGCATATTCTTTTCATCTTGGTGAGAGTGTGTGATAATGCATGTTTATTATTTTCTCTCAATTTATCATTCATAGAAGTGACAATTTATATTGGGTTTAATTTCTTTGTGAGAGTGTCACTATTACCGGTGAGATGTTGGGGTTTGACATGTCATTTTTGAAAGTAGCTGTATTTACTTGGTTGATTCATGTGGATGGTTGATGTGAGTGTGATGTTTCTTTAGACTGGAGATAATGCTTATACTTTTATTTGATTGCTATCATTAGTCTGATTGAATAAACAAGTTTGTTTAAAAAAAAAAAAATTTGGGTTTGAATTTTATTTTCGCTTTATTTGCTAGGGACTAGCAATAAGTCAAGTTGGGGGTGTGTTGAGTGTTAGAAAGTGTATATTTATAAAGGAGAAATTCATCATTTTACACTTTAAATCTCACTAACATCTCTAATTTTATTTATTTAAGTCCTTTGTTATTTAATTATATATGTTTTGTTTTTATTAAGTATTTTGTGTATTTTAGGGGTATCATGGTCATTTCACAATGAACGAGATTTCGGATAGCAAAACGGACGTCACTTTTGAACTCGTGACAATCGAAAACCTTAAGAGCAAGATAAAAGGAAAAATGGCACTGCTCACACGCATTTTACTATTCACATGTACTGTGATCGCTTCATGGATATCGCTCACGACAATCGCTCGCACCGCACATCGCTTCAAACCGTGGTGCAAACCGTGTTACTGTTCAAACCGCGTGGTCAAACCCGTGGTCAAACCGTGTTACTCGTTTCACCGATGACGTGGCGCAATCTCGCATCCAAACTATTTTTAATCCGATGGCCATGATTCACTCAATGTATCTATAAAAAGGGGCCTCCCCAATTTGAGACCCCTGAATCCATTTTTGAGCTTAGTTTTCTGTAATTCCTTCTCCATCTTGTATTTTCTACGTATTTTAATAAAATTCCCATTTTACCCCTAGTTCAATAATGAGTAGCTAATTTTCTTTCAAGCTTGGGTTGAAGGTGAAGTCTCAACATGTGTCATGGGCTTTAATTGGTAAATTTATTTTCTCTTCCCCTCTAATTTCTGTGGAGGTTTTGACTTTTCGTCGACAAAAAATAATAATATTGTCTAGTTACCGCCCTGGTTTTACCTAAGACCCTAGTATAAGGTTATTATTATTTGGCACGATAAGCCCTTAGCACCATATTGATTAGAGCGTGGTTCATGAGGTGTGGATTCCCCCCTCATGATTTAATTGGTATTAATAAGGAATATTTAGCCCATGGTGCATGTTGATACGGATCCAGATACCCAAGTGCTTTATCTCAATAGTTTCCAGTTTAATTATTTCTGCCAATCCAATTTAAATTCCAGCATCATCTAAATCACTTACACACAAATCCAACCACCCATTTACATAATTAATTCTACACACAATTAAAATCCACCTCCTCGTGGGATCGACACTCAACACCATTAATCTATTCTACAATAGATTCGTGCGCTTGCGAGTTCAACAAAATTTGCACAACAGCTGCGTTTGCGGTTCCGTTTGGACCGGCGGGACCTTGAGGCGGGGGGCAACGCAATGGGGGGGTTGGGAGCCGGCGGTTTTACGGCCGAAAAATGGGCAAGTTTATGGCCGAACGCCCGATTTTCCCGTTTTCGGCCCCTCGGTGGGCGGTCGGTGGCCGGCGGGGGGCCCTCGGGGGGCGTCGGTCCTCGGCAGGGGCGGCCGGTCAGGGCCGGGCTGGCGAGGCCCCCGGCGGGGCCCGGGTGGGCTATAGCACACGGCCGGCGGACGGTTTTACGGCCGAAAAATGGGCAAGTTTTATGGCCGGGCAATGAGGGGGCCGTAACTCATGACCCGGGGCTGCGATTGCGGTTCCGTTTGGACCGGCGGGACCGTGAGGCGGGGGGCAACGCGATGGGGGGGTTGGGAGCCGGCGGTTTTACGGCCGAAAAATGGGCAAGTTTATGGCCGAACGCCCGATTTTCCCGTTTTCGGCCCCTCGGGGGGCGGTCGGTGGCCGGCAGGGGCCCTTGGTGGGTATCAGTCCCCGGCGGGGGCGGTCGGTCGGGGTCGGGCGGGCGCGTCCCAAGGCGGGGACCGGGGTGGGCTATAGCACACGGCCGGCGGACGGTTTTACGGCCGAAAAATGGGCAAGTTTTATGGCCGGGCAATGAGGGGGCCGTAACTCATGATCCGGGGCTGCGATTGCGGTTCCGTTTGGACCGGCGGGACCGTGAGGCGGGGGGCAACGCGATGGGGGGGTTGTGAGCCGGCGGTTTTACGGCCGAAAAATGGGCAAGTTTACGGCCGAACGCCGGTTTTCCCGTTTTCGGCCCCTCGGGGGGCGGTCGGTGGCTGGCGGGGGGCCCTCGGTGGGCGTCGATCCTAAGCGGGGGCGGCCGGTCGGGGTCGGGCTGGCGCGGCCCCCGGCAGGGGCCCGGGTGGGCTGTAGCACACCTCCGGCGGACGGTTTTACGGCCGAAAAATTGGCAAGTTTTATGGCCGGCCAATGAGTGGGCCGTAACTCATGATCCGGGGCTGCGATTGCGGTTCCGTTTGGACCGGCGGGACCGTGAGGCGGGGGGCAACGCGATGGGGGGGTTGGGAGCCGGCGGTTTTACGGCCGAAAAATGGGCAAGTTTATGGCCGAACGCCCGATTTTCCTGGCCCATCTGGGCGGTCGGGGGCGGGCGGGGGTCCTCGGTGGCGCTGGTCCCACGGCGGGGGAGGGCGGTAGGGGGCTCGGGGTTTGGGCGCGGCCCCCGGCGGGGGCCCGGGTGGGCTATAGCACACTGCCGGCGGACGGTTATACGTCCGAAAAATGGGCAAGTTTTATGGCCGGGCAATGAGGGGGCCGTAACTCATGATCCGGGGTCGCGATTGCGTTTCCGTTTGGACCGGCGGGACCGTGAGGCGGGGGGCAACGCGATGTTGGGGGTGGGAGCCGGCGGGTTTACGGCCCGAAAATGGGCAAGTTTATGGCCGAACGCCCGATTTTCCGCTGCCCCTGGGGCGGTCGGTGGTGGGCGGGGCCCTGGGGGGCCGGTCCACCTGGCGGGGGCAGGCCGGGCCGGGCGGGGCTAGCGCGAACCCGGGGTGCCCGGGTGGGCTATAGCACACGGCCGGCGGACGGTTTTACGGCCGAAAAATGGGCAAGTTTTATGGCCGGTCAATGAGGGGGCCGTAACTCATGATCCTGGGCGGCGATTGCGGTTCCGTTGGGACCGGCGTAACCGTGAGGCGGGGGGCAACGCGATGGGGGGGTTGGGAGCCGGCGGTTTTCCAGCCGAAAAATGGGCAGGTTTATGGCCGAACGCCCGATTTTCCTGCTTTTCGGCCCTGGGCGGTCGGTGGCCGGGGGGGGCCCTGGGGCGCTTGGCCCCGGCGCGGGAGGCCGGTCGGGCCCGGGCGGGCGCGGCCCCCGGCGGGGGTCCGGGTGGGCTATAGCATAAGGCCGGCGGACAGTTTTACGGCCGAAAAATGGGCAAGTTTTATGGCCGGGCAATGAGGGGGCCGTAATTCATGATCCGGGGCTACGATTGCAGTTCCGTTTTGACCGGCGAGACCGTGAGGCGGGGGCAACGCGATGGGGGTTGGGAGCCATGGTTTTACTACCAAAATGGGCAAGTTTATGGCCGAACGCCCGATTTTCCTGCTGCTACCCTGGGGCGGTCGGTGGCCGGCGGGGGCCCCGGGCTGGCCCCTGGGGGGAGGCCGGTCGGGGGGTCGGGCGGGCTGGGGGCCCGGTGGGCTATAGCACACGGCCGGGACGGTTTTACTACCAAAAATGGGCAAGTTTTATGGCCGGCAATGAGGGGGCCGAAACTCATGATCCGGCTGCGATTGCGGGTTCCGCTTGACCGGGGACCGTGAGGCTGGGCAACGCGATGGGGGTTGGGAGCCATGGCGGTTTTACTACCGAAAATGGGCAAGTTTATGGCCGAACGCCCGATTTTCCGGCTTTTCGCCCCTGGGGCGGCCTGGTGGCATGGGGGCCCTGGGGCGCTGGCCCCCTGGGGGGCCGGCGGTCCGGCCGGGGCGCGCGGCCCTGGCTGGGGCCCGGTGGGCTATAGCACACGGCGGGGGACGGTTTTACTACCAAAAATGGGCAAGTTTTATGGCCGGCAATGAGGGGGCCGAACTCATGATCCGGGGCGCGATTGCGTTCCGCTTGGACCGGGCGGACCGTGAGGCTGGGGCAACGCGATGGGGGTTGGGAGCCGGCGGTTTTACTACCAAAATGGGCAAGTTTATGGCCGAACGCCCGATTTTCCCTTTCCTCTGGGGCGGCGGGGTCGGGGGGCCCCTGGGGCGCGGTCCCTGGGGAGGGCTGGCCAAGGGGTCACGGGAGGGCGCGCCCCGGCGGGGGCCGGAGTGGGGTATAGCTCACGGCAGGCGACGGTTTTTACTACGCCCGAAATGGGCAAGTTTTATGGCCGGCAATGAGGGGGCCGTGAACTCATGATCCGGCTGCGATTGGTTCCGCTTGACCGGGCGACCGTGAGGCGGGCAACGCGATGGGGTTGGGAGCCGGCGGTTTTACTACCGAAAAATGGGCAAGTTTATGGCCGAACGCCCGATTTTCCCGCTGCCCCTGGGCGGTCGGTGGCCGGCGGGGGGCCCTGGCGCGGTCTCCCAGAACGGCTGGGGAGGCGGGGCCGGCCGGAGGGCGGGCCCGGGGGCCCGGGTGGGCTATAGCACACGGCCGGATCGGTTTTACTACCAAAAATGGGCAAGTTTTATGGCCGGGCAATGAGGGGGCCGTAACTCATGATCCGGGCTCACGATTGGGGTTCCGCTTGGGACCGCGACCGTGAGGCTGGGGCAACGCGATGGGGGTTGGGAGCCGGCGGTTTTACTACCAAAAAATGGGCAAGTTTATGGGGAATCGAACGCCCGATTTTCCTGGCTGCGATTGGGCGGCCTGGGCCGGGGCGGCGGGTCGGGGGGGTCCCTGGGGCGCGATGGGGGGCTTGGGAGGGGGCGGTCGAGGCTGGGGCGGCCGGTGGGGCTTATGGCCGAACGGCCCGGGCTGGGGCTTTACTGGGGCAAAAATGGGCAAGTTTTATGGCCGGCCAAAAAGAGGGGGCCAACTCGATCCGGGTCATTATGGCTTCCGCTTTGGACCGGCGGACCGTGAGGCTGGGGGGGCAACGCGATGGGGGTTGGGAGCCGGGTTTTACGGCCGAAAATGGGCAAGTTTATGGCCAACGCCCGATTTTCCAAGCTTTTATGGGGCGGTCAATGAGGGGGCCGGGGTCCTCGGGGGTCGGTCCCGCTGGGACGGACCGTGGGCTGGGGCAACGGGGGCGGGGGGGTTGGGAGCACGGCCGGTTTTATGGCCGAAAATGGGCAAGTTTTATGGCCGAAAGAGGGGGTCGAATCATGATCCGGGGCGATTATGTTCCGGGGACTGGGGGACCGGGCAGGCTGGGCAACGCGGGGGGTTGGGAGCCTGGTTTTACTACCGAAAATGGGCAAGTTTATGGCCGAACGCCCGATTTTCTCTTTTACGGCTGGCGGGTGGGTCCGGGCGCTGGGCCGGGCCTCATGGGGGGCCGGATGGGCGCTGGCGGTCCCGCCCGGGCTGGGCTATAGCACACGGCCGGGGGTTGGGACGGTTTTACTACAAACAAAAATGGGCAAGTTTTATGGCCGGCAAAGAGGGGGCCGTGAAATCATGATCCGGCTGCGATTGCAAGGTTCCGCTTGGACCAAGTGACCGTGAGGCTGGGCAACGCGATGGGGGGTTGGGAGCCATGGGTTTTACTACCAAAATGGGCAAGTTTATGGCCGAACGCCCGATTTTCCCTGCTTTCTAGTCATGGGGGGTCCCTGGGGCGCTATGGCCCCGGGGGCGCTGGGCCCTGGGGGGGGCGCGTTTTGGGGGGCCCGGTGGGCTATAGCACACTGGGCGGTGGACGGTTTTACTACCAAAAATGGGCAAGTTTTATGGCCGAATGAGGATCCGTAACTCATGATCCGGCTGCGATTGGGTTCGGACCGGCGAGACCGTGAGGCGGGGGGCAACGCGATGGGGGGGTTGGGAGCCGGCGGTTTTACGACCGAAAAATGGGCAAGTTTATGGCCGAACGCCCGATTTTCCAGTTTTGGGCCCCTCGGGCGGTCGGGGCTGGCCGGGGGGGCCCCGGGTCGGTGGTGGGGGCGGGAGGCAAGTTTTACTGGCAAGGGGCAAGGGGAACGAGGGGGCCTAATCTCGCCCTGCGGGGGGGGGCCCTGGGGGGCTATAGCACACGGGGTTGGGAGTGGCGGTTTTACGCAAAAATGGGCAAGTTTTATGGCCGGCAATGAGGGGGCCGAATCATGATCCGGGCTGCGATTGGTTCCGCTTTGGACCGACGACCGTGAGGCTGGGGCAACGCGATGGGGGTTGGGAGCCGGCGGTTTTACTACCCGAAAATGGGCAAGTTTATGGCCGAACGCCCGATTTTCCCGCTTTCGGCCCCTGGGGCGGTCGGTGGGTCGGGGGGGCCCTCGGGGCGCTGGCCTGGGGAGGCCGGGTCGGGCGGGGCCTGGGCCCCTCAGGGGGGGGGTGGGCTATAGCACACGCCGGGGGACGGGCTTACTACTAAAAATGGGCAAGTTTTATGGCCGGGCAAAGAGGGGGCCGTAACTCATGATCCGGGCTGCGATTGCGGTTCCGCTTGACCGGGGACCGTGAGGCGGGGGCAACGCGATGGGGGGTTGGGAGCCGGGTTTTACGGCCGAAAATGGGCAAGTTTATGGCCGAACGCCCGATTTTCCTGCTTTTCTACCCCCTGGGGCGGTCTGCCGGGGGGGCCCTGGGGCGCCGGTCCCTGGCCGCGGGGGTCCCGGGTGGGCGGTCGGGCGGCCGGGGGACCGGGGGGTATAGCACACGGTCCGGCACACGGGACCCGGGGCCAAAATGGGCAAGTTTTATGGCCGGCAATGAGGGGGCCGTAACTCATGATCCGGCTGCGATTGCATGGGTTCCGCTTGGACCGGGCGGACCGTGAGGCTGGGGGCAACGCGATGGGGGTTGGGAGCCTGGGGTTTTACTTCTCTGGCCGAAAAATGGGCAAGTTTATGGCCGAACGCCCGATTTTCCTGCTTTTCGGCCCTGGGCGGCTCGGGGCGGTCGGGGGGGGGGTTGGGCGCTCTGGTCCCCGGGGGGTGGCCGGTCGGGGTCGGGCGGGCGGGCGGAACCCCACGGCGGGGGCCCGGGCCCGGGGGCTATAGCACACGGCCGGGCGACGGTTTTACTACCAAAAATGGGCAAGTTTTATGGCCGGCAATGAGGGGGCCGAACTCATGATCCGGCTGCGATTGCGGTTCCGCTTGGGACCGGGGGACCGTGAGGCGGGGGCAACGCGATGGGGGTTGGGAGCCATGGCGGTTTTACTACCAAAAATGGGCAAGTTTATGGCCGAACGCCCGATTTTCCCGCTTTCTACCCCTCTGGGGGCGGCCGGGGTCGGGGGGGCCCTGGGGCCTGGCCAAGCCGGGCTGGGAGGGGGCTGGCCAAGGGGTCGGGGGGCTGGGATCGGGGGTCCGTGGGGCCCGGTGGGCTATAGCACACGGCGGCGGACGGGCTTTACTACCAAAATGGGCAAGTTTTATGGCCGGCCCCAAAGAGGGGGCCGTAAGTCATGATCCGGGGCTGGGATTGCGGTTCCGTTTTGACCGGTGGGACCGTGAGGCTGGGGGCAACGCGATGGGGGGGTTGGGAGCCGGCGGTTTTACGGCCGAAAAATGGGCACGTTTATGGCCGAACGCCCGATTTTCCCGTTTTCGGCTTGGGGGACGGAGGCGGGCAACGGGGGGGTTGGGGCTTGGTCCCCGAAAAATGGGGCGGCCATGGGCCGGCGGCGGGCCCATGCCCCCGGCGGGGCCCGGTGGGCTATAGCACACGGCTGGGCGGACGGTTTTACTACCGAAAATGGGCAAGTTTTATGGCCGGCAAAGAGGGGGCCGAACTCATGATCCGGGCTGCGATTGCGGTTCCGCTTGGACCAAGGACCGTGAGGCTGGGGGCAACGCGATGGGGGTTGGGAGCCGCGGGTTTTACTACCGAAAATGGGCAAGTTTATGGCCGAACGCCCGATTTTCCTGCTTTCCGCCCTGGGGCGGCGGTGGTGGGGGGGGCCCTGGGCGCTGGCCCCCACGGGGAGGGCCAAGGGCGGGCGCCCCGGCGGGGCCCTGGTGGGCTATAGCACACGGCCGGCGGACGGTTTTACTACCAAAAATGGGCAAGTTTTATGGCCGGCAAAGAGGGGGCCGTAACTCATGATCCGGGCTGCGATTGCGGTTCCGCTTTGGACCAAGGACTACGAGGCTGGGCAACGCGATGGGGGTTGGGAGCCGATGGGTTTTACTACCGAAAAATGGGCAAGTTTATGGCCGAACGCCCGATTTTCCCCTTTTCCTGGGGCGGCTTGGGGCTGGCCGGCGGGGGCCCTGGGGCGCGGTCCCCGGGGGGAGGCCGGGTCGGGGGGCGGCGCGGGCCCTTGGCTGGGGCCCGGTGGGCTATAGCACACGGTCGGGACGGTTTTACTACCAAAAATGGGCAAGTTTTATGGCCGGCAATGAGGGGGCCGAACTCATGATCCGGGGGCTGCGATTGCATGTTCCGCTTGGACCGGGCGGACCGTGAGGCTGGGGGGCAACGCGATGGGGGGTTGGGAGCCAAATGGGCGGTTTTACTACCGAAAAATGGGCAAGTTTATGGCCGAACGCCCGATTTTCCCATTTCCACCCCCTGGGGCGGTCGGGGTCGGCCAGGGTCCTACGGGGCCTGGGCGCGGTCCCCACTGGGAGGCCGGTCGGGGGCCGGGCGGGGGCTATAACACTGGGACCTACAGGGCCCGGTGGGGCTGGGCACACGGCCAATGGGACCCTTTACTGGCCGAAAAATGGGCAAGTTTTATGGCCGGGAAAGAGGGGGCCGAACTCATGATCCGGGCTGCGATTATGGTTCCGCTTGGGACCGGCGACCGTGAGGCGGGGGCAACGCGATGGGGGTTGGGAGCCATGTTTTACTACCAAAATGGGCAAGTTTATGGCCGAACGCCCGATTTTCCCTGCTGCCCCCTGGGGGCGGCTCGGTTCGGTGGTCGGGCGGGGGGCCCTGGGGGCGCTTGGCCCCTGGGAGGGCGGTGGGCCGGGGTCGGGGCGCGATACCACGCGGGGGGGTCCCGGGGTGGGCTATAGCACACGGCCGGGCGGACGGTTTTACGGCCAAAAATGGGCAAGTTTATGGCCGGCAATGAGGGGGCCGAACTCATGATCCGGGCTGCGATTGCGGTTCCGCTTGACCGGGACCGGCGAGGCGGGGGCAACGCGATGGGGGGTTGGGAGCCGGCGGTTTTACGGCCGAAAAATGGGCAAGTTTATGACCGAACGCCCGATTTTCCCGCTTTCCCCCTGGGGCGGCTGGGCCGGGGGGTCCGCCGCGGGGGGGGAGGCGGTCGGGGGCGGGGGCCGATGGCGGGGCCCGGTGGGCTATAGCACACGGCACGGGGCGGTTTTACTACCAAAAATGGGCAAGTTTTATGGCCGGCAATGAGGGGGCCGAACTCATGATCCGGGCTGCGATTGCGGTTCCGCTTTGGGACCGGGGACCGTGAGGCTGGGGGCAACGCGATGGGGGGTTGGGAGCCGGCGGTTTTACTACCAAAAATGGGCAAGTTTATGGCCGAACGCCCGATTTTCCTTTTCCCCTGGGGCGGCCTGGCCGGGGGGGCCCTGGGGCGCTGGGCGCCCCGGGGCGGGGAGGGCGGCCGGCCGGGGGGTGGGAGGCCTGGCGGGGCCCGGGTGGGCTATAGCACACGGCCATGGGACGGTTTTACGGCCGAAAATGGGCAAGTTTTATGGTCGGCAATGAGGGGGCCGAACTCATGATCCGGCTGCGATTGCGGTTCCGCTTGACCGGCGACCGTGAGGCGGGGGCAACGCGATGGGGGGTTGGGAGCCGGCGGTGGGTTACTACCGAAAAATGGGCAAGTTTATGGCCGAACGCCCGATTTTCCTGCTTTTCGGCCCTGGGGCGGCGGTGGGGTCGGGGGGGTCCCTGGGGGCTGGCCCTGGGGGGCTGGTTGGCCGGGTCGGGGGGGGCCGGGAACGGGCCATGGGGGGGCCCGGTGGGCTATAGCACACGGCCGGCGACGGTTTTACTACCAAAAATGGGCAAGTTTTATGGCCGGCAATGAGGGGGCCGAACTCATGATCCGGCTGCGATTGCATGTTCCGCTTTGACCGGGACCGTGAGGCTGGGGCAACGCGATGGGGGTTGGGAGCCGGCGCGGTTTTACTACCAAAAATGGGCAAGTTTATGGCCGAACGCCCGATTTTCCTGCTGCTTCTGGGGCGGTCGGGCTGGGGTCCCGGCGGGGTCCCTGGGGCGGCGGGGGCTGGGGGCCTGGGGGGCCTGGCGGGCGCGGGAGCTGGGGCGGGGCCCAAAGGTGGGGGCTATAGCACACACGGATCCAACGGGGGGGGCGGTTTTACTACCGAAAATGGGCAAGTTTTATGGCCGGTTGGGAATGAGGGGGCCGAAAACTCATGATCCGGGCTGCGATTGCGGTTCCGTTTGGACCGGCAGGACCGTGAGGCGGGGGCAACGCGATGGGGGTTGGGAGCCGGCGGTTTTACGGCCGAAAATGGGCAAGTTTATGGCCGAACGCCCGATTTTCCCGCTTTCGGCCTGGGGCGGGGGCGGGGGTCGGGCTGGGGGGCTGGGGCGCTGGTCCCTGGGGGGGATCGGGCCGGGCCGGCGGCGGGCGGGCGCGGCCTCCGGCGGGGTCCCGGGTGGGCTATAGCACACGGCCATGACGGTTTTACTACCGAAAATGGGCAAGTTTTATGGCCGGCAATGAGGGGGTCAGAATCATGATCCGGCTGCGATTGGTGGCCGGGTTCCGCTTTGACCGACGGGACCGTGAGGCGGGGGCAACGCGATGGGGGTTGGGAGCCGGCGGTTTTACGGCCAAAAATGGGCAAGTTTATGGCCGAACGCCCGATTTTCCTGCTTTTCCCCTCTGGGGCGGCCATGGTGGCGGGCGGGGGCCCTGGGGCGCTGGTCCCCGGGGCGGGGAGGCCGGGGCTCGGGCGGGCGCGGCTGCCGGCGGGGCCCGGGGGCTATAGCACACGGCCGGGCGGACGGTTTTACTACCAAAAATGGGCAAGTTTTATGGTCGGCAATGAGGGGGCCGAACTCATGATCCGGGGCTGCGATTGCGGTTCCGCTTGGGACCGGCGGACCGTGAGGCTGGGGCAACGCGATGGGGGGTTGGGAGCCATGGTTTTACTACCAAAATGGGCAAGTTTATGGCCGAACGCCCGATTTTCCCATTTTTGGGCCCCTGGGGCGGTCGGTGGTCGGGGGGGCCCTGGGGCGGTCCCCCTGGGCCGGTCGGGAGGCTGGTTACGCCGGGCCGGGGGGGGCCCGGTGGGCTATAGCACACGGGCCGACGGACGGTTTTACCCCAAGTTTTATGGCCGGCAATGAGGGGGCCGTAACTCATGATCCGGGCTGCGATTGCGGTTCCGCTTTGACCGGCGGACCGTGAGGCGGGGGCAACGCGATGGGGGTTGGGAGCCGCGGTTTTACTACCAAAATGGGCAAGTTTATGGCCGAACGCCCGATTTTCCTGCTGCCCCTGGGCGGTCGGGTCGGGGGGGCCCTGGGCGCGCTTGGTCCCCTGGGGGGGCGGCCGGTCGGGCCGGGCGGGGTCCACCGGGGGGGCCTGGTGGGCTATAGCACACGGCCGGACGGACGGCTTTTACTACCAAAAAATGGGCAAGTTTTATGGCCGGCAATGAGGGGGCCGTAACTCATGATCCGGGGCTGCGATCATGGGTTCCGCTTGGGACCGGGCGGGCCTGGTCCGTGAGGCTGGGGCAACGCGATGGGGGTTGGGAGCCGGCGGTTTTACTACCCAAAATGGGCAAGTTTATGGCCGAACGCCCGATTTTCCCGCTTTTGGGCTGGGGCGGTCGGTGGTCGGCGGGGGTCCCTGGGGCGCTTGGTCCCCGGGGGGGCGGTCGGGTCGGCGGCCGGGCGGGCGCGGGCCGGGCGGAGGGGGACCCTAGGCTATAGCACACGGCCGGGCGGACGGTTTTACTACTACAAAATGGGCAAGTTTTATGGCCGGCAATGAGGGGGCCGAACTCATGATCCGGCTGCGATTGCGGTTCCGCTTGGGACCGGGGGGACCGTGAGGCTGGGCAACGCGATGGGGGGTTGGGAGCCCGGTTTTACTACGAAAATGGGCAAGTTTATGGCCGAACGCCCGATTTTCCCATTTTCCCCTGGGGGCGGTCGGTGGTCGGGCGGGGGCCCTGGGGCTCTGGCCCTGGGGAGGCCGGCCGGGGTCGGGCGCGGCGCGGGGGGGCCCGGGGGCTATAGCACACGGCCGGGCGGTTTTACTACCGAAAAATGGGCAAGTTTTATGGTCGGCAATGAGGGGGCCAGAACTCATGATCCGGCTGCGATTGCGGTTCCGCTTGACCGCGGACCGTGAGGCGGGGGCAACGCGATGGGGGGTTGGGAGCCGCGGTTTTACGGCCGAAAAATGGGCAAGTTTATGGCCGAACGCCCGATTTTCCCATTTTCCCCTGGGCGCGGTCTGGGGCTGGGGCCCTGGGGGCCCTGGGGGCGGGTCCCCTGGGGGCGGCTGGGCGGGGGGCGCGGGCCGGGGGCCCGGTGGGCTATAGCACACGGCCGGGCGGACGGTTTTACGGCCAAAAATGGGCAAGTTTTATGGCCGGGCAATGAGGGGGCCGAACTCATGATCCGGCTGCGATTGCGGTTCCGCTTTGGACCGGGACCGTGAGGCGGGGGCAACGCGATGGGGGTTGGGAGCCAAGGTTTTACTACCAAAAATGGGCAAGTTTATGGCCGAACGCCCGATTTTCCCGCTGGCCCCTGGGGGCGGTCGGTGGCCGGGGGGCCCTCGGGGCGCTGGGTCCCTGGGGGGGCGGCCGGCCGGGAGGGGGCCCCACGGGGGGCCCGGTGGGCTATAGCACACGGGGGCGACGGTTTTACTACCAAAATGGGCAAGTTTTATGGCCGGGGCAATGAGGGGCCGAACTCATGATCCGGGCTGCGATTGCGGTTCCGCTTGGACCATGGACCGTGAGGCTGGGGCAACGCGATGGGGGTTGGGAGCCGGGGTTTTACGGCCAAAATGGGCAAGTTTATGGCCGAACGCCCGATTTTCCCGCTGCCCCTGGGGGGCGGTCGATGGCCGGCGGGGGGCCCTGGGCGCTTTTCCCTGGGGGAGGCGGGCGGCCGGGGCCGGGGGGCGGGGCGCCCGGGGGGGCCCGGTGGGCTATAGCACACGGCCGGGCGACGGTTTTACTACCAAAAATGGGCAAGTTTTATGGCCGGCAATGAGGGGGCCGAACTCATGATCCGGGGCTGCGATTGCGTTCCGCTTGACCGGGACGGACCGTGAGGCGGGGCAACGCGATGGGGGGTTGGGAGCCGGTTTTACTACCAAAAATGGGCAAGTTTATGGCCGAACGCCCGATTTTCCCGCTTTTCCCCCCTGGGGCGGTGGGGCGGGGGGCCCTGGGGCGCTGGTCCCCCCGGGAGGCCCGGCTCGGGGCCTGGGGGCGGCCCCACGGCGGGGCCCCGGGGCTATAGCACACGGCTACGGGACGGTTTTACTACCAAAAATGGGCAAGTTTTATGGCCGGGCAATGAGGGGGCCAGAACTCATGATCCGGGCTGCGATTGCGGTTCCGCTTGGACCGGCGGGACCGTGAGGCGGGGGCAACGCGATGGGGGTTGGGAGCCGGGCGGTTTTACTACCGAAAAATGGGCAAGTTTATGGCCGAACGCCCGATTTTCCCGCTTTTCCCCCTGGGGCGGTCGGGGGGGGGTCCCGGGGGCGGCGGTCCCTGGGGGAGGCCTGGTCGGGGGCAGGGCGGCGCCTACTGGGGGACCCGGCGGGCTATAGCACACGGGGGCGGACGGTTTTACTACCAAAATGGGCAAGTTTTATGGCCGGCAAAAGAGGGGGCCGAACTCATGATCCGGCTGCGATTATGGTTCCGCTTGACCGGGGGACCGTGAGGCTGGGGCAACGCGATGGGGGGTTGGGAGCCACGGTTTTACTACCGAAAAATGGGCAAGTTTATGGCCGAACGCCCGATTTTCCTGCTGCCCCCTGGGGCGGAGGCGGTGGTCCCTTGGGCGGGGCCCTGGGGGGGCTGGCCGGAGGGGGGGGGCGGCCGGGCGGCCGGGGCGCGGCAAAGGGGGGCGGTGGGCCCGGTGGGCTATAGCACACGGGCGGGACCGCGGGTTTTACTACGAAAATGGGCAAGTTTTATGGCCGGCAATGAGGGGGCCGAACTCATGATCCGGCTGCGATTGCGTTCCGCTTGGGACCGGGCGACCGTGAGGCGGGGGCAACGCGATGGGGGTTGGGAGCCATGGTTTTACTACCAAAAATGGGCAAGTTTATGGCCGAACGCCCGATTTTCCTGCTTTTCCTCGGGGCGGTCGGTGGCCGGGCGGGGGCCTGGGGCGCGGTCCCCATGGGGAGGCCTGGGGTCAAGGGCTGGCGGGCGCTGCCCGGCTGGGGCCCGGGGTGGGCTATAGCACACGGCCGGCGCGGACGGTTTTACTACCAAAATGGGCAAGTTTTATGGCCGGCCAATGAGGGGGCCGAACTCATGATCCGGCTGCGATTGCGGTTCCGTTTGACCAAGCGGACCGTGAGGCGGGGGCAACGCGATGGGGGTTGGGAGCCGGCGGTTTTACTACCGAAAATGGGCAAGTTTATGGCCGAACGCCCGATTTTCCCGCTTTCGCCCGGTCGGGGCGGCTGGTCGGCGGGGGGGCCCTGTGGGGCGCCGGTCCCCTCGGGGAGGCCAATGGTCAGAATCATGCCGGGGCAGGCCCGGGGGGGCCCGGTGGGCTATAGCACACGGCCGGGTTGGACGGTTTTACTACCAAAAATGGGCAAGTTTTATGGCCGGCAATGAGGGGGCCGAACTCATGATCCGGGGGCTGCGATTGGGTTCCGCTTGACCGGGGGGACCGTGAGGCGGGGCAACGCGATGGGGGGTTGGGAGCCGGGGTTTTACGGCCAAAATGGGCAAGTTTATGGCCGAACGCCCGATTTTCCTTTCGGCCGTGCCCTGGGCTGGGGCGGTCGGCTATGGCGGGCGGGGGCCCTGGGCGGCGCGGTCCCTCATGGGGGGCGGGCGGTCGCGGGTCGGGCGGGCGCGGCACGGCGGGGGACCCGGGTGGGCTATAGCACACGGTTGGGACGGTTTTACTACCAAAATGGGCAAGTTTTATGGCCGGCAAAGAGGGGGCCGAACTCATGATCCGGCTGCGATTGCGGGTTCCGCTTTGGGGTCCGGCGGGACCGTGAGGCGGGGGCAACGCGATGGGGGGTTGGGAGCCGGGTGGTTTTACGGCCGAAAAATGGGCAAGTTTATGGCCAACGCCCGATTTTCCCGCTGCCCCTCCCCGGGGCGGCGGTGGTCGGGCGGGGGTCCCCTGGGGGGCGCTGGCCCCGGGCGGAGGCGGCCGGGTCGGCGTCTGGGGCTGCGGCGGGGGCGGGGCCCGGTGGGCTATAGCACACGGCCGGGGACGGTTTTACTACCAAAAATGGGCAAGTTTTATGGCAATGAGGGGGCCGAACTCATGATCCGGGGCTGCGATTGTTCCGCTGGACCTGGGGGACCGTGAGGCGGGGGGGCAACGCGATGGGGGTTGGGAGCCATGGTTTTACGGCCGAAAATGGGCAAGTTTATGGCCGAACGCCCGATTTTCCCGCTTTCGGCCCCTGGGGCGGCGGTGTGGTCGGGGGGGGCCCCTGGGGCGCTCTGGTCCTCTCGGCGGGGCGGCGGCTGGGCCGGGTCGGGGCGGCAGGGGGCCGGCCCGGGGCCCGGCTATAGCACACGGCCATGGACGGTTTTACTACCGAAAAATGGGCAAGTTTTATGGCCGGGCAATGAGGGGGCCGAACTCATGATCCGGGGCCGCGATTGGGTTCCGCTTTGGACCGGGCGGGACCGTGAGGCTGGGGGCAACGCGATGGGGGTTGGGAGCCTAGGTTTTACTACCAAAAATGGCAAGTTTATGGCCGAACGCCCGATTTTCCTGCTTTCCCCTGGGGCGGTCGGTGGCACACGGGGGGCCCTGGGGCGCTTGCCCCGGGGGAGGCCGGCCGGGGCGGGCAAGGGGATGGGCGCCCAAGGGCCTGTGGGCTATAGCACACGGCCGGCGGACGGTTTTACTGCCGAAAAATGGGCAAGTTTTATGGCCGGCCCCAAAGAGGGGGCCGTAACTCATGATCCGGGGCTGCGATTGCGGTTCCGTTGGGACCGGGGGGACCGTGAGGCTGGGGGCAACGCGATGGGGGGGTTGGGAGCCGGCGGTTTTACGGCCGAAAATGGGCAAGTTTATGGCCGAATGCCCGATTTTCCCTTGCCCCTGGGGGCGTTCGGGGGCGGTCGGGGGCCCCTGGGGCTGGGCATCTCCTGCTGGGGAGGGCTGGCGGTCAAGGGGGGCGGGCCGGATCGGGGGGTTTTATGGTCCGGTGGGGGGTATAGCACACGGGCACCGGCGACGGTTTTACTACCGTGAAAATGGGCAAGTTTTATGGCCGGCAATGAGGGGGCGCCCGAACTTCCCGATCCGGGCGCGGTGGCCGGCTTGGGGCCCTGGGCGCCGTCCCTTGGGGCTGGGGTCGGGCAACGCGATGGGGGGCTATAGCACACGGTCGGCGATCCACGGGTTTTACTACCAAAATGGGCAAAGTTTTATGGCCGGGGTCAAAAGAGGGGCCGAACTCATGATCCGGGCGCGATTTGCCCGCTTGGACCGGGACCGTGAGGCGGGGGCAACGCGATGGGGGTTGGGAGCCTACGGTTTTACTACGAAAATGGGCAAGTTTATGGCCGAACGCCCGATTTTCCCGCTTTTCGG